>MJUU01037830.1:169279-181786 GCA_002080025.1 Modiolus philippinarum
TAGAATGGTTAAAGTCCATTCCTGCTTACTGACATGGCCCACATCAACCATACTGGTATGTATGATGCCTTTTGGGATAACAACAACAATGCATGCTTCAGATGCTGTCTCTGACCTACATTTTACGCATGAGCGACTTGGTTATGTAGAATGGTTAAAGTCTATTCCTGCTTACTGACATGGCACACATCAACCATACTAGTATGTATGATGCTTTTTGTGATGACAACAACAATGCATGCATCGGATGCTGTCTCTGACCTACATTTTACGCATGAGTGACTTGGTTAGGTAGAATGGTTTAAGTCCATTCCCGCTTTCTGACATGGCCCACATCAACTATACTGGTATGTATGATGCCTTTTGTGATGACAACAACAGTGCATGCTTCGGATGCTGTCTCTGACCTTCATTTTACACATGAGCGACTTGGTTAGGTAGAATGGTTTAAGTCTATTCCCGCTTACTGACATGGCCCACATCAACCATATTGGTATGTATGATGCATTTTGGGATGACAACAACAATGCATGCTTCGGAAGCTGTCTCTGACCTACATTTTACGCATGACTGAATCTATTTAAACGAATGATTATAGTCCATTCCTGGTAACTGACATGTGCAACATCATGAACATGTGACAATGCTGTGCAACGAGCTGAGCTTAGCAGGCTGTGGCTGCTTTCTATGTTTTATATGTGGGAGGGACCCCTAAACATTTCAAAGCAATTAAAAAAAACTAGCAAAAAACTAAACTTTCCGAAATTTCGGTGAATGGATCTTAAAAAGGTCGTACTATATCATTTCTTGCAGGTTTTAGTCATGTTGAATGATTTATTATTTTGAAAAGGGGATGTAAGTAGTATATATAGAACGTTGGGTTATTATTTGACGAGGAGCGTGACGAGGAGCAGTCGAGGAGACACTATACTAGTACTATATATCTCATTTCGGAATTGTCGGGGAGCTGATGTATTTTGTTTCATTGACCAATGACCTCATCTCGCCATAAATTAAATATGCAAAAGAGATACAAATTTGACTTTTGACCCGGATGTTACTAAAAAATAAAATTCAATCCCGACCATAACCCTAACTATAACCCTAACATTAACCCTAATTACTATCCCTAACTCTAACCCTACCCCGTGCTGAACCCTAACCATAACCTAACCCATACCATAATTGTACTCTAACCCTGATCTTTACCCCTATCACTAACCCTAGCCCCTAACCCTAACCGTACTTACCTTTACTCTTACCTTTAATCTCTAACTTTTACTCTACTTACTTTTACCCTTACACTAATCTCAACTCTAACACTAACCCCTAACCCTAACCTTTAGCTGCAGTGTTGTTAGCTAATCAGGAATAATGATTGATATACTCCCTGTTACCAACCCAACCCTAACGAAATCCATGGGGTGTCTTCTGTCAGGTCCGCGTTCATCTCCCTGTTCCATAACCATAGCCCAAGTTGCTAGGACAACGCTATATGATTGTAATTTTTCTAATATTTTCCTTTCCCTAACACTAACCTAACTTGCTATGAGTATTATATGTTATTCTAGTATGTCCTTATCCCATTTTCATAACACTAACCTAAGTTGCTATTGAAGAAAACTTGTGGTTTATTAATGCTGCTTATGAGTTGATTACAATTATGAATATTCAATTCACGAGTATCATTTTGACAGTGCTCGTGTGCTCATTTCAGTATTCGGTGGTGGTGGTGGTGGTGGTGATAGTGGTGGAATGATAGGCTGTTGTGGTGGTGGTGGTTAGGGTTAATGTAAGGGTTATAGTTAGGGTTATGGTCGGGATTGAATTTTATTTTTAGTAACATCCGGGCCAAAAGTCAAATTTGTATCTCATTTGCATATTTAATTTATGGCGAGATGAGGTCAATGGTCAACGAAACAAAAATACATCAGCTCCCCGACAATGTCGAAATGAGATATAGTACTAGTGATGTAGACACAATTTATTGGGCAACTGAGGCTCATAATGGGGGTGGAAAGGGGGGGGGTAGGGTAGGCACGTGGTTTATATCAGTCCCTTGTCTAAATGCGATAAAATATTTCAGTATGCATCCTTGATTTTTTCATTAGCTTCTTCACCTTAACTTGAATTACGATACTTGTCTTTTTTGATAAGAGTTTAGGCTTTGTTAAGATTGCCTATATTGATTATAGTTTATGTGGTTGCTTACTGCTGGAATGTGAAAGTGATATAAAAGAAACTTTCACCTGATTTGAAAAATTAAGGAAAATATGTGTTAACATCTTTAAAACCGATTGGTTTCCTAAACTGTCACCGTATTTGAAAAATTAGGGAAGAATGTATTGACATCTTTAAAACCGATTACTTTCGTTGGTAGCATCATTGATTCTGAGAAAATGATCGTAACTCGATCTTGTGAAAAACAAGTTGCTATTAAATATGAATGTGATTCACTTTACATTAAAATGTTGGCAACAATTAGGAAAGAGTGAAAAGTAACTGGTTAATTAGTTTCAATTTCTTAACTTTTAAACTAGGTCGTTTGTTTATCAAAATTTAGAAAAAGAGAAACAGACACATGAAGGAAATTTTGATGTCTTTATGTCTGTATTTTTGAAATGAAAGAAGGCCTCAAATAGTGGGTCGAAAATGCAATTTTTCGGTTATTTATCATGGTACATGTGAGATAAGAATCGAAACCGATGCTTCTTTATCAGGCTGGGGAGATACTGAAAACCGGGAAATTTTCGCGGCAGTTTTATTTTCGCGATTTTCGCGTTTGGAATGGAAGTGCGAAAATAAAACGGCGCGAATATACTTGTCTATTGTTGAAGTCAATGACCAACAATTTGGCAGCGCGAATTCAAAACTGCGCGAACTAGAATCATGTCAATTTACCGCGAAATAAAGACGGCGCGAAAATTTCCCGGTTTATAGTATTCTTAATAGACTTAACATCGATGGTTATTGGGCATTTCAACAACAGCAGAAACATATTTGATACAGAAATGCTTTAAATTTGGTTTGCATTGACAAAAATAAACCAAGCAAATGACAAGTGAGTAATTGTGCATATATATAATCATCAAGATGTTTTCACTTGAACTTTGGAAGGACTCAATTGAAATGCTTCATTTGAAAGAGTTGGTATAGATTGTGAATGTGTTCCGCAATTAGACTAGGCAAAATCATATCATCAAAAGAGTAAAATCAAATATTAAGATAACTGTATCGTATTTCAAGATTTGGTTGGTTCTGCTGTGGATTTGATGGCCCAGATTTAGTTGTGGCGTCGCCGTTTAAAGAATATTTGTGAACATCAAATCTTTATTGATGACATGAAATCTTAAATTACAATACAGTAATCCCCTTTCTACCGATGTTACCTGCACAACGAATAATCAACATTGATCGCGTTGAACAGACACAAACTCTTACCTTAGTACGTATTTCTTTATTTTATAGTGTTTCCCTAATCTTGTATTTCATTATGTCATTAGGTGTGTGTTATTCAAACGTTTACGGGATGTTTAAAGTTTCAATGTCAACTTGGTTGTTAATACTTATTCAAATCATTGGAAATCTACAGAGTTTCGGTTTCTTGCCAAATTTTCGAATTGAAAGTAGAAAATTAGCTGATTCAAATGCCAATTAAAAAAAAGCTTTAAATTCTTATACATAACGTAGGCCCTATCTCATTTGCGAGAAAGACAAAATATGATGTCTATAAAAGTTCAACTGCTTACTAAAAAAGTCATAAACTTAGCTTAAGCGAGTGATTGGTTTGAAAATCAATATTTTGGCGTGCAGTAGGGACGCGACGAGGCGGTCCGTTATTTGATATAGGTTTCAAACGTTCAATTATTTTTAATCAATTTTAAAATCAATTTTATAGTCTTTCATCATCATATACCTGAAATTTTCAGTAAAAAATGGTTGTCATAGATACATGAATGTTTTGGAGCAACTTTAGAATCGATTTTTAATTGGATGCCTTGAAGGAGTCGAAAAGGCATGCTTGAAATAATAAACTCCTTTAATGTTGCAATTTATTATTAAGTTTAATTCCATCTTTATTATCGATTCAAAATATAATTGTGATAAATTATATATACAGAGTGTAAACACGTGTACAATAAATACGCGTAGATTATCAAAACAAAGATTTTTTTATCGCCTAACGGGTCTTAAATTTATAGCGTGAATTTGTTCCACACATTTCCCGCGGATTTATTCGTAATCATATAAGCGTTTGAGAGCACGAATTTAAGGTACCTTTATATGCAACAAATCTCACAGGCAATAAGATATAGGACTTGCTTTTCCATCATTCACAGGCATTCACAGACACTGTCAGCTTTTATGTCTTGTGATCTGCTCTCACTTAAGAACATACATATCCATTTTGTACACAATTGCTTCACAATCTAAATATTGCAAACTCCCATGAAAAATGCAACACTTTTGAAATTTAAATATTAGGCGGCCTGTGTCAATAATTTTCTTGTGATATAATGATCGTCAGCAGAAAAAAAATTGCCCCTGCGAATGAAACATGATAAGATGTAATGATATTGGCAACAGGAACTTAGCTCCTCTTACTACAGATGAATAATGATTGGCAGCAAGATCTAAGCTCCTCCTTTTACTGATGAATAATGATTGGCGTAAAAATCAATAGTAATGTGTATGATTTAAATCAATTGTTATTTCGAAATTGCAACAGCAGACCAACATATGTTTTGTAGATAGTGACATCAAAGGATTAAAACCAATTTTCTGACAGAATGCACTGCGCTTTCAAATTGTTGAACCTGTATTTTCATTTGTTTGTTCTCGTTATTGCAGTATTGAGTGGTAAAGTTTGTTTTAAGTACATGTGTGTTGTATTGAGTGACATATATCTTTTTGAATTTGTTAAATGAAGTAAAATAAAGCATTAAATCGATTTAACTGATTGAATAAGGCAACGATTTGCTTTTACATAACTCAAACATTTAGCCAATGGTCATAAAGTCCTTTGTTTGTCATTATATAAATAATCAACTATTATAAAATAATTTCGAAAATTCTTTTAACATGTTGTAACATGTTGAATAATTCCTCAGTTCTTTACCCTTTAGACCATGCGCTACAATAACTCCTGTGCACTCCCCCCTCTCTCGAACCCCACGCATTTTTTGGTCTTCTTACATCTCTTCAAAATAAAACATGTTAACACGAGCATAACCTGCACGCACCGATGAAACATGACCCATTTTAGACCCACCTACAAAAGTTTGGAAAATTTCGTTTTTCGTTCAAGTTTTTCTTTCATATGCTTCAAAATGTTGACTAAATGCTTCTCAAGTTTGTAGATCTAAAGAACCCTAATTGCAACTCAGTTCTTTCAAACTATTTTCTTGAATATTGAAACATGATGTTAACATGTTTTAGTAATGAAATAAACCAAATAAATGGATCTTTGAATATTTTCGTTTTGTCTTTCTTTTGCCTAATATTATTTCTTATTTGAAGTTGGTATCAAATGAAAGTTTATCATATTTGTTTTACAATTATTACAAATAATGGCAATTTTTAGGTTCAATAAATATCATCAATAAAACTTACCCCTACCCAAATAAATCATTGCTAAAATTGGCAAGTTTATGTCGACTGCTGCATATAAATAGTCAAAACACACTAATTTTGTTGTTTATATATCAGTATTGCATGAATAATATAACAACGTGCAATTTTTACTCACGTTTGTAACTGAAACCAAGTATTTAGCCCGAAATTCATGAGAAATGAGAATTTTCAGCATTTTAGAATTTTCCAAAATTTACTGTTTAATCGATTAATCTTATAAACTTTGAGCATATATCTGACGATATGTGATTTAATTTCGTATAGTGATGCATTAGCTTTAATAAAGCATTGAACAAATGTAGGAAAAAAAGGTTCAGTGTGATTGAAAATATCGGAAATCGTGCCTCTACCTGAAATAAATACTGTGAAAATTCCCAAGTTTTTGCCGGTTTTTGTATGTAAATGAACAAAAGATGTCCATGCCTTTGTTTCAAATCAAGAAAATGATGAATTATATTAGAATATGTAGTTTTAATGTGTAGAGAAGAAATAAATTTATGATTTTGGCCAATATTTAGAATACGTAGTTTTAACGTCTACATAAGGAATTATTTTATTTTATATTCGGAAATTTTCACCCCCACCTCAACAAAAATTGTATGCAAAATGAAATATCGGGGATACATTACAATTTAAATAAAAGAAACATTTTTACTTTTTAGTCATATTATGCAAATTTATCACAATTGGTTTTATTTTAATCTACCCACATTCAGCTACTTGATTTTTCAATCAAAAGACAAATACAAAATGGTAATTTTCGTTTTTAATGTTTTTCAAATTTTTCATTAAAAGCTTTAAATCAATCACACTTTCAACAACATTCTTAATCAGTATGTTAAAATCAAAGAGATGACCACACTCTTAACGTGTGAAAGTGAATTGTAGTACTCAAAATTTGTGTGATAAATCCCCATACCACGAATTCAAATACTCAACGAAATATGATTTTCTTGTGCAAGTTTCAAACACAAATGAAAGAAACATAATGAAGGACCTGATCAACGAAGGCCATAAACCTTGCACTTGTACCTAAGCCCCAAACTAACTGATATATCCAACAATAAGTAAATATGCATTCTCTTGAACCTTTAATAGCAGCAAAATAAGTTAAAATGCTTTATTTCCAGGTGTTTCCCAGTTAACAAATTAGCGGTAACTGGCTTCATGTTTTGTTTATCAATTACGCTAAAGTGTTGATTTACAGTTAAGAAACCATCTCAATTCAGTTTTTATATCATATTATTAAATAAACTTTTAAAGTTTTAATTGTGTTCTGCTGAAAAAGACATGTTTATTTTGCAATTAATACAGGTGTCTATCTATAAATAACGAATGGAGTAAGGTTATATCAGATGGTTACCTAATTACAAAATATCTACACATTACTATAAATTGTTAATTACAGGTGACACTATAATTACAGGTACAGTTCTGAATTTTGGTGTTTTGACATCAATACTGACGGTACTGAAGCCATGAATTTTATAATCTTTATTTTATAAATCTAAATGATTTTTTTTCTTGGAACAAGTGGCAATCCACGAATTTACGTATACCACGAAATGTCTTTTTTTCTTTACCCACGAAAATTGGTACCCACGAAATTAAATGAATTCACAGTATTGCATAACATCTTTATATATTTAAGTAGGACTACCAACCTATGCCACCCTATTTTTAAATATTTTGTTACTCCTTATGGTTAACATGTTAAAAACGCGAAACACCTGCCCATTTTATTATTCAACAGAAACCAGTAAAGGTATCAGTGTATATTTCATGTCTGGATGACATTGTTAACACGTATGCAATACTGCAGTAAGGATCTAAAACACTTAAATTATCTATTTAAATTGCATTATAGGGAATGGTCACGTATCCTTTTATCGAAAGATAAACATCTTAGTACTTTTACATCGAATATTAGTACCCCTTCTTCATAACAGATTTAGTTTATTAGTCTTGTCATGATCGTTCTTGAATTCTGAATAGGTAAACATGCCATTTGCCAATTACTTAAAGGCATAAATAGAAATTACTGGAGTCCTTCCAAAAAGAAAATATGGCTTACATTTACTCATTATACTTAAAAAAATGATACAAATATAGACAAATAGAGCTAAATGTCCAGTGGATAATTTACTTTGATAAACCAAGTAATTATAGTTTTGTACACGTGTACTTAGTGTTTGGCTAATAGCTGTATCAAAAAGGCTTAATCGCAAAAATATATTAAATTCTAGAATCCGAACACTTCGATTCTTCAATATTTCTGTTATCAAAATATTTTTTTCCACTTATAATGATAAATTGAAAAGATCAAATGCAATTATTTAGTAGCTATATCAATTAAAATACATAAATTAATAGTTTGTATGTAAATTTGATTAAGATTTATTTTTGGTAACAACTGATTTTTTTTTTAAATTACATTTCAAATGATAAAATATTAGCTAAAAATCAGAAAATAATCATTATTTTTTCTTTATCAAAGATATATTTTCACCTTCTTATTGTGAAATGATGAAAATCTTAAAAAAACTAAAAATCCGAAAAATCCCATTTTGCATGAATATTTCATATTTAATTGCCCAGAAATCACGCGCATGGTCTTATCTGTAATATATATAATGAGTCTCTGTGTTTTGGTTTTTCAAAATGATATGTGATTTATGCAGTGTTTAAGCTTTTCAAGCTAAATATAATGAACTTAATTTAGTTGAATATTGGTGGGAAGGAGTAACTTGTTAGCATGATACTGCAGCTAGTCTAAAATGTTTAAAAGCACACTTTCTTATAGCTTGGATATGATGTAAGGATTTTCAATCAACATTCTGAAGTTATATATCAAATTCATGAAGTATTTACATCTCAAAGTCAAAACAGCAGCAATTCTTAAAAACGGAAAATCACCATTTTGCATTCAATTTCTAGCAGTAGGCCAAAACATTTAAATCTGTTTAATGATATTCTGCATATCAGCTATAGTGAAATACATACTAGAATTTGCACCAAACATGATCTTTTTTAGCTCACCTGGCCTAAAAGGCCATGTGAGCTTTTGCCATCACTATGCGTCCGTCGTCCGTCTGTCAACAATTTCAAAAATCTTCTCCTCTGAAACCACTGGGCCAAATGTAACCAAACTTGGCCTGAATCATCACCAGAGTATGGCATCTCAAAATTGTGTTCGATTAGGCGGTAGGTCAAACAACATGGCCGCCGTTGCTAAAAATAGAACATAGGGGTAAATTGCAGTTTTTGGCCAATAACTCGAAAACCGTTACAGATATCAAAAATCTGACATGAGGTAAAAATGATTAGCATGACAAGATCTATCTGCCCTGCAATTTAAGGAAAATCTGAAAACCCATCTCGGAGTTATAGCCCTTTTTCCGTTAAATTTTCAAAATTTTTGCATTTTTTATTTTTTATTTCAAAAAGTATAACAGATAGAGGTCAAGTGTAAATTGCAAAAATGTTCAGCATATCAAGATCTACCCACCTCGAAAGTTTGAAGAAAATCCATAAACCCTTGTAGGTGTAATTGCCCTTTTTTCACCGAATTTGTTAAATTTTCGTATTTTTCATCTTTTATTTCTAAAACTATAGAAGATGAAGGTCAAGTGTAAACTGATGAAATGTTTGCCATGCTGTGGCGACTTCAAAACTGATGTTGAAAATTGTTCCTTGACTGCCATTTTCAAAATGGCTGCCCCCAAAAAAGGCGGGAAAATTCAACATTGTCCGATTTCAATGAAATGTGGTTTCCAAATAGATGTTGATGTTGAGACTCCAAAACCGGTGTTGAAAATTGTTCGTTGACCGCCATTTTCTAAATGGCCGCCAAAAAGGCGGGAAAATTCAGCATTGTCCGATTTCAATGACATTTGGTTTCCAAATAGGTCTTGATGTCGCAACTTCAAAACTGATGTTAAAAATTGTTCGTTGACCGCCATTTTTAAAATGGCCGCCTAAAAAGGCGGGAAAATTCAACATTATCCGATTTCAATGAAATTTGATTTCCAAATAGATATTGATGTTGCAACTTCAAAACCGATGTTGAAAATTGTTTGTTGACTGCCATTTACAAAATGACGTCTCGACTTCAAAACTGGTGTCAAAAGTGGTCGTTAGCAAGAACGTTTTTTGTCAAAAAAAGCCCAACAAAGAAATATAGTAAAACATGATCAGACTTTAAAAACAGTTCAAGATATTGGAGGTGTTCGAGCTACAAAAGTTTGAGAAACTGAAGATTAACTGTATAACTTACAATGTTTCCTTGATTAAGGCAACTGAAAGCCAGGTGAGCGATACAGGCTCCTGGGAGCCTCTGGTTATCATTTGGAGTCCGAATATTTTAAAATTTCCCTTAATTTTTAGGGAGAGGGGTGCTAATTTTGACATTTGTGACCCTATAATTAGTCTAAAACTCTTTTCCCCCCACAATTTGTTGTTATCATATCACAAATCATTATAACATTGGCAATTATTAGAAATATATTCATATTTTTACTACCCTAAAGTCAGGAAGTCGAAATTGTGAAAATATTTAAAATTCCGAAGTAGTATAGGACGTTACCTCAGAACACTTTTGGCGAGGAGCCCCATAGTGCATTCTTTGTAAAATGTTTTCATTTTCCCCTAATTTTCCCTAAAATATGCAAATTAGTTCAGGAGGGAATTTTTGTGCTAATATAGAGGGCGCTGCAATCGTTATTGACGAGGTGCTAGGAGTGTCATTGACTTTTGGCCTTGTCCCCTTGGTGTTGTCATTGATTTTGCCTACTGGTGCCGTCTTTATCCCAGCTTTGGCCTTGCTTTTACCCTAGCCCTAATCTATTTTTTACTACACCTTAACCATTGTCTCTAGAATTCAATGATTGAACCTTTTTGTTATTGTGTTGACCTTTGACCTTTGGCCTCGTCTTGAGTGCCTCGCCTTTATCTTTGACTTCACTAGTCCATAGTGTTGTCGCTGGTTTTGCCTACTGGTCTCGTTTTTATCTCACGAAATCTGTTGACCTTGCTTTTACCCTAACCCTTATCTATTTTTTACTACACCTTAACCATTGTCTCTAGAACCTTTTTGGTATAGTGTTGACCTTTGACCTTTGGCCTCGTCTTGAGTGCCTCGCCTTTGGCTTCGACTTCACCAGTCCATGTGTAGTCACTGATCTCGCCCTACAACTATCTAAGGTACTTTCCTAGGTCTCGCCATCTACTTTACCTTCTACTTTGGTCTCGCCCTACTTCTGTCCATGTCCACTGGTCTCGTCTTTATCCTAACCTTTAACCTTACACTTATCCTTGTATTAACCCTAACTTTTGTGTTGTTAAATCAGTAATGTTGTATTTGTTCACGACTAACCCTAACCATTCTTTTTGCAGTTTTTTCTATATCTCCATAATTACTTTCCATTTTTCCATTTTATTGGAGTTATCTCCCTTTTATCTCTAACCTAAGTTGCTATGACAACTCTATATTCATTATTTATTTTCGAATATTATTTTAATATTCTCGTGTTATCTCCCTTTGATCCAACTTCTACCCTAAGTTGCTATGACAACTTTTATTTTTATTTATTTATTTTTATTTATAGTCTATAGTTTATTCTTTTTCATTATGCATTTTTATTTTTTCATTATTATTATATTTATTTATTTATTATATCATTTTATTTCTTTTATTATTTTTTTAAATTTATCATATTTTTATACTATTTTTTAATTTATTTTATTAATTGATTTATTTTTGTTTTCCTTATTATTTTTATCATTTTTAATTTATTTCATTCGTTTTTTAATTAACTTTATAATTATTTTATTATATATTTATTTATTATCATAACCTATATGTATCATATTTATCTATTTTATTTATTTTTTAAATTTATTGAATTTTCATTACTTTTCAGTTTATTTATTTTATTATTCTTAATTATTTATTTTATTTATCTATTATTATAACCAATATTTATGATATTTATATTCTTAATTTTTGTATTTATTTTATTTATTATCTTATTATTATTTTTATTACTATTATTTATTTATTTATCATTCTGAACAATATTTATTATATACTTTAATTATTATTTCATTTACTTTTTATTTCATTTTAATGTTATTATTTCATTATTCTTTTAATACTATTTTATCATTATTTATTTAATATTATTATTATTATGTTATTATTATTATTACTAATGTTTATTATATTAACTAATTTTATTTACTATTTTTCATTGTTATATTTATTTATTTTATTTTTTATTTCATTTTTAATTTATTATTTACTATTTTTATTTATTAACTATTATTATTATTGCTAATATTTATAATTATTTATTATTTTTTACCAATTTTATATTGTATTGATTTTTTGTGATTATTTTATTATTTATTTATTTATTTTATTTTAATGTTATTTCTATTTTGGCTAATTATTAGATATCCCAACATCTTTATGATTTATTTTTCCCAACCTGAACTACTCCTTTTATTACCCTTACTTAACCTAATAAAAAACCTAATCTGAACATCGATGATTATAACTTATCACTAATCATTAATATATATGTAATCCTAACCCTAACCCTAACTTTTAATCTTACACTTATTTTCGTACTGACCCTAACTTTTCTGTTGTAAGAATCACTTTAACCCTATGTATATAACCCTAACCCTTATGTATATAATCCTAACCCTAATGTTTATAATAATAAACCTTATAAACCCTTAATCCCAACTGTAACTAATGCTAACACAATCTTTAACCTTTGAATATTCTGGAACGATTCTAATAATGAATGTTACCCTAACCATACTGATATCATAATTCATTGAAAACACATAATGAAACTATGA
>MJUU01037831.1:0-11547 GCA_002080025.1 Modiolus philippinarum
TAGGCAAAAAGAATAAACAAAAGCTCTTTGTGGCTACACAGGTATGCATTAAATCTTATTGTTTACAAAAATTGAAAGGAAAAATCATACTGAGATTGATGGACAATAATAATTGAACAAAGGTTATTTTTTGGCTACACAAGAAGAGCTAAATATTTATATATTCAAATAGAATAAATCAATAAAGAAATTGTAGTAAATACCTGTTTTGCATATGTCCACCATGGCTTCCCACTTCTCCCCACAGCAGTCAAAAATCAAACTTAAAACATGAAAGAACTGACATAGATTGACTTAACCAAAGGGCCTAAGAGTAAGGCTGAAATCAGTTAAGCATTTCTCATTTCACAAAAATTTGCATTTTAAGTATTTAAAAAATTGTTTATGTTTAATTGTTTTGCCCTTTTTAACAGACTGTAATTGTTACTTCTTGAGCCCTTGAACACAATGGCTTTTATTTCACTAATAATATACTGAAGGGAACTAAAATGGGTCAAAGACTCAAATGGCCGGGTTGCGTTTTGGTGCTTCCATTTATAAAATGTTGATTAATTGGTTCTCTAATGGGTCTGTGTATAGAATATGTTGAAAATATTGATAAATGATGACTAAGTTAAAAAGTCTGGAAAAAATATGAAAAATTTTGGAAATAATTCCATAAAGTCAGGTTCACATCTTCAATATATATAGAAAAATGATGAAAATTGTAGGAGGAGTTGATTTCACAAAATAGGTACCCTATGTTAAACATTTTGATAAACAAATGACTAAGTTCCAAAGTCTGGAAAAATTGGAAAAAATTTCCAAAATATTTCCATAAAGTCAGGTTCACATCTTAAATATATATATATATATAGAAACATCCTGTGAAGTTTCAAAGATGTGGGTTGAAAACTGTAGGAGGAGTTGATTTCACAAAATAGGTACCCTATGTTAAACATTTTGATAAAAAAATGACTAAGTTCCAAAGTCCAGAGAAATTGGAAAAAAATTTCCAAATATTTCCATAAAGTCAGGTGCAGATCTTCAATATATATAAAAACATTTTGTGAAGTTTCAAAGATGTGGGTTGAAAACTGTAGGAGGAGTTGATTTCACAAAATAGGTACCCTATGTTAAACATTTTGATAAAAAAATGACTAAGTTCCAAAGTCTGGAAAAATTGGAAAAAAATTTCCGAAATATTTCCATAAAGTCAGGTGCACATCTTCAATATATATATAGAAACATTCTGTGAAGTTTCAAAGATGTGGGTTGAAAACTGTAGGAGTTGATTTCACAAAATAGGTATCCCATTTTCCCCGCCAGCCGCCAACCGCCCGCCCGCCCAACATTCACCATACTACAACCCGGATTTGCACTCCGTGCAACCTGGCCAAAAATGGATTTAAGGCCAGATTTGAAGTAATGAGAGTACTAGATGACTTGGCCAGTGATACCCTCCAGACTCTATCAGTTCATCAGCAGTGGCATAGAACAATTCAATATCTAAGCTGCAGATATCAATTATGACGACCAATGTCTCTCTAGTGCTGATAAAAATCAAACAGTAAAAGAAAAAGTGAGTTATTAGTATATAGACAGTGGTGATTTACTGAATAATTTCAGTTAAATAAATGTTGCATTGACACCAGTGAAATAAAAAAATTTCTAATCACAAAATATGGGAAGTGACATCACAGTACCATTGCTTAAGTTTTTGATATGTAAAGGTCTTGGGGTATTGACATTGAAAAATTATTGATACTGCAGTTGCATCTAAATCTTTGTAGACATTTAAAAATCTACATGTATATAATACAAAGCATAACTAATAAAAAATTATGATTATTGAAAATATTCATCTCTTGACAGAAAAACTCTATAACACACTCATGCTCTCCTCCCATTCATGTGTTAATGTGTTTTTTGGTCACTCGATGAATATTTCTGATAATCATAATTTCAGATTAGTTATACTATAATTCTTAAGAATAAGCTTACTTTGTATTCAAGTTTACAATTTAGTCCATACCACAGTGACTATATTGTAGATAAATCCTGGCATTTATAAGCATCAGAATCCAGACAAAATTAGGTCACACTGACCTAGATTTTTTGTTTGATCTACTTACATTCAAGTTGATCACCCAGTTACGATCTGTTCATCCTGTAAACTTGCATTCTGATATGTATCTGATGCATCACTAGACCAACATTTTCTGCTTGATTGACTGACATTCAAGCTTATGTCTGACTTACTGGGTACTTTATAGTATATTGGTAATGATCATTTAACCTTGCATATATATGCATCTGAGTTGATTGCTCTATATTCAGAGATAATTAGGTTACTTTAAGAAGCATACTTTGTAATCATTGATTGGCTATGATTTAATTTTTTTTGGAGATTAACTAAATCACTTGGGAATGCTAGCTAAATTTTAGTTACCAGTAAAAATGGTGCTGGTAATTATATTCACATAAAGCTTTTTTTTCATTGACATGTATCATTTATTGTCTCTGTATTTGTGATATTGGCATAGTAAAAGTAATGCATGGATCTAGATTCATAAGTTGTATCCCGGAATGCATAAAGTATGTAGCGGAGATATTTTTCTAATCATTTATTGAGAGTGTTTAAATGGGCATACTTCATCTATATAATGCTTCAACTAGATTTCCTTATTTTGTAATTCTTAAATTAGCATATATATTTCAGGACCAAATGTTGAATGATTGGTTTAGGAGCAAGGCAGGTGTCCCCATACTGTACATAGCTTTTAATGCAATAACATTGGAACCTCCATCAGATAAATCTAAAAGGAGAGCGGAAACTCAGACTGATTCAAGAACTGCTCCATCAGAACATGAACATACTGTTATTAAACAATTGAAAAAGGAAGTATTTGGAGAACAAGATGTGAAGAAAAAGAAAAGAAAGAAATTAAAGGGACCTAACCCACTGTCTGTGAAATCAAAGAAGAAGAAAAAGAATGGTGAACTTTCGAAATCCCAGAAGAAAAGATTGAAAAGAAAACAAGCAAAATCTATGCACATTTCAATAGAGAATGGTTAAACATCATGTTGTGTTCAATTAATCAATCCATACTACTGTTTTATACAACTATAGAATTGTTAATGGTTTTATAATGTCCTCAAAGTGATATATCTGACCAAGAAAAATGAGCATTCTTTATTACAGGGAAGGGATTCTTCTGTGAATTCACAGATTTTTTCCAGTCTCATCTTTATGTTTCCAGTATTATAGGAGTTTATTATATGCCCCGCAAACGAAGTTTGGAGGGGTATATAGGAATCACCATGTCTGTCTGTCCCCTTTCGTGTCCGGAGCATTACTTTTGTACCGTAGCACCTAGGATTATCAAACTTGGTGTGTGGATGCATCATGGGAAGACAATTGTCGCGTACCAAATTTAGGTCACTGTGACCTTTACTTTGACCTTTGACCTTTATAATAGTAACACCATGTGCATTTCGTGTCCAGAGCAGAACTTTTGTAACGTTGCACCTAGGATTATCAAACTTGGTGTGTGGATGCATCATGGGAAGACGATGTGTTGCGTACCAAATTTAGGTCACTGTGACCTTGACTTTGACCTTTGACCTTTATGATAGTAAAACCATGTGCATTTCGTGTCTCTAGCAGAACTTTTGTACTGTAGCACCTAGGATTATCAAACTTGCTGTGTGGATGCATCATGGGAAGACAATGTGTCACATACCAAATTTAGGTCACTGTGACCTTGACTTTGACCTTTGACCTTTATGATTATAAACCATGTGCATTTCGTGTCCGGAGCAGAACTTTTGTACTGTAGCACCTAGGATTATCAAACTTGGTGTGTGGATGCATCATGGGAAGACGATGTGTCGCATACCAAATTTAGGTTAATGTGACCTTGACTTTGACCTTTGACCTTAATGATAGTAAATCCTTGCTCATTTTTTTGCCGAAAGCTTGGTTAAATCAGCTTTGTATCCATCGAATTATTTAATGTATTACCCTTTAAATGAACTTGAAGTACCAGATATGAACTGATTTGAATAAAACCTGTAATTTCAGTCCTGACAGGATTTATTTCTGTTAGACCATGTTGCTGAAGGTCAAATTTCAAAATGACATGTCTTTGTACCCAAATGCAGTTGCAGGGGGTATTAGTCTGGCTTTGCGGACAGCTCTAGTTTCTTCTGCTTTGGCTAATTTCCGGACATTTTTGCACAAGCAAATCACATTCCCACTACCACATTTTCAAATACAAAATATAAAAGTTATGGCTTTATATGTGGTGATTTACTGAATTCAATTGATTACATCTGAAGATGTTTCATTTCTGTGTGATATGTTTAGTTATACCGTATAAGTGGTTTTTTCGCGGGACGCAAATTTCGCGATTTCTTTTAAAATTGCTGGATTTTATTTTCGCTGGACTCAAATTTTCGCGATTGCTAATCATTTACTGTATAAAGTCTCATATAAATTATATTTCGCAGTATTCAATTTTCGCGACTTCAGAATGGTCGCGAATAAAGTGAAAATAACCACTTATACGGTAGTTGATAAGTTGAAAAGATATTTTAACAAATGTTGTTTTTCATAATAGGAATATCCACATCCACTACTATGAAAAGAGCTTAAAATACTTTCTTAATTTGTCGATGAAAAATTCTTAGCAGCTTCCTGAAACTTAGTGTCTTGCATGCTCAGTTAGTTGTCATTATAACTTGGCCAATGTTAAGAATAAGATGTGCACTTGACATTTTTGAATTTTTAAAAATTAAGGAGGTACCTTTTTTGTGAAATCATGTCCTCATACAGTTTTCAACCCAGATCTTTGAAACTTCACAGAATGTTTCTATATATAGATTGAAGATGTGCACCTGACCTTTTTTGTTGTATTTCAGAGTTATTTTCCATATTTTTCTGGACTTTAGAACTTAGTAATTCTTATTTTCAACAGTGTAGGTATTTTGTGAAATCAACCCTTTCTGCAGTTTTTTACCCAGACCTTTAAAACAATGAAGATGTGTACTTGACTTTTATGAATTGTTTAAGAATTTTTTCCATATTTTTTCTAGACTTTGGAAATTACTTATTGTGATTGATATTTGTAAAAGAGGGTACCAGAATTTTGAAATTTAGTCCTCCAACACTTTTCTTTCCAGATCCTTGAAATTCAAGTGCATATTCTATAAATCCACCACAGACCCATTAAATAAGGAACCTATAAAACAACAACACCAAAATGCAACCCAGGCATTTGAGTCTTACCCATTTTCAGACCATTTTCATGGCTCTATACAAATTTGAAATGATTCCATGAAGACTTGATGACATTATTGATGTTAGAAAACTTTAACACAGGGCCAATTTAAATGTTGATGCTGATGCCAATGACAGAATTTTATGATTGCTACTTCTGGCTTCTTCGACTTTTGTCACTGGTGAGCTAATATAAGAAGGCACAAACAACTGAATCTAGAAGATTGCTATTTGGACAACATGTCCCTGGTCAGTGCAGATCAAATAGAACATATGGAAGACAAAAGACAGAAGATGTATATAAGCTGATTGAAAACATGTAATTGATTGGATCTCTATGAAAAGCCAAAATGTGCTTAGGAGATCAGGGATGGGGTAATTGTAATGTGTAATTGTAATTGATTGTAATTAATTACAAATTTTGATGTAATTGGAAGTAATGTGTAATTGACGGAAATTTGAATTACATGTAATTGTAATTTAATTAATTACTTACCAAAACAGGTGTGTAATTTCAATTACTTTTCCAATTACATTCAATTACATATACATGCTAAAAGAGAGTGAATGAAAGATGGCTACCTCCTTTCTTCTTATGCGAATTCAAGAAAGCTCAGATAATTCTTTACACAAAATATTATTATGACTTGGTATTTTTTGATAAAAGAATGGGCACTTTTTCTCTCTTGTTTTCAAATGTGGACATTTTACAAATTTCTGTTTCCTCTGATGCTTTTTTTCATTTTTCAAATGTTTTAGTAAAGAAACTCTTGATAAATTAATGACTGTTAGTAATATAAATTTAATTTATAAATATTGTATAAACAGTTAAAAATATGTTTATTGTATTTTATGATGAATGCCTAAATCAGTATGGCTTCTAATCAGTTGTTTGTCATATTTACTTTCATGTCAGTGATTAGCAAGACTTAATTAGTGTCTAATTAGTGCCCTTTGGCATTAAAAGTAACCTTTTTAATACATGTACATTTTCCAATTAAGTGAAAATACTTTTGAAGTGTTTAAACTGTCTGCTGAGCTTTCATAAATATTTTACTCACACATTCAAGTAACAGTTATATATGAAAGTTAGACACATCTCAGCTGCTTGCAACATTGAGGGAATTTGAAATAACTAAAAATATTATTGAGTTAACATAACCATCCCACAGTAGAAAGAACTAATAAACTTTTGGGTCTGATAGATTTAGGCTCGAGGACAATACACATGTATATTTGGACATTTGATGTACATTAAGTTTTTCAATAATCACATCAGTTAACCTTTTTTGGTTGTTTCTCAATTTTGCAATAATAATTTAATTATTAAATTATTAAATAGGTATGTAATGCTTTCCTTCATGTGTGATTTTCATTTGTTAGCATGATAAATAACTCTTGAAATTAAATAATAAAAACAAAATGTTGGCTTCAAATGTAATTTGTAATTTAATTAATCACATTTGCAAAGTAATTGTAATTTAATTAATTACATTCGAAAATCCCTGTAATTGTAATTTTAATTTAATTGGGCATTTTGGCAAAGTAATTGTAATTTAATTAATTACTTTCCAATGTAATTGACCCCATCCCTGTAGGAGATAGACCTTTGCACAAGGGAGATAATCCTTAGTGTTAAACAAAAATTTCCAAATAAAATTGGTTTTCAGATCAGCACTAAGTTACTAGCCTACTGGATTGAATAATGCCCTCAGTGATAAAACAACCCACCAGTCATTCCTATAAAGTTTGGTTAAATTTCTTCAGTAATATCATATGTTCAAGGTGCCATATTTTTATGGAACCAAAATTATTGCAACTTTCAAGCAAGTGGCAAAAGTTTCATTTCAAAGAGATTAAATTTTACACCCCAAGCTGACGTCCAGAAAGACTGACTGCGGAGAAAGAAACATGGTTGATAATTATAGTCCAGACTTGCTTACCCTTACGATTTTGGCGTAAGGCTTACTATTTTCAAAGTCATCATACGCCCTTACGATGGTGTACCATTTCCTTACGATTTGGTCAATTTGCGGTATTTCCAGAAAATTTTCCGTTCCGGTCCGTCATTTCATTGCAGTTTCTTAAATTATTGTTGAAATCGGCATTTCCGGTAATAAAAAGAATGTAAACAAGAAATCTAGGTTTCCATCTGAGGAAAAAAGTATACTTGGCGGGAGTATTGTGTAACTACATGATGTGCCTTTCACTGACGAGTGTAGTTGCTGTGTTGAAACACATTTTTATGCCCCGCCTATGATAGTAGGGGGGCATATAGTGTTCGGGTTGTCCGTCCGTCCGTTCGTCCGTCCCAAGCTAGGTTTACCTATAGGTTTAAGTTTTTTTTCTGGGAAGGATGTATGCTATTATCATGAAACTTTATATAAATACACATTAGTGTCAAATTAAACAAAAATCATAATAAAATTTTACCCATGCTACCAACTTCATGCTTCACTGATCATGGGAAAAAAGTGTGATAGTGTGAGGTTTACCCACAGGTTGAAGTTTTTTTTCTGTGAAGGATGTATGCTATTATCATTAAACTTTACATAAATACACATTAGCATCTAATTAAACAAAAATCATAATAAAAATTAATTATCCATGCTTCCAACTTCATGATTCAGTGATCATGGAAAAAAGGGGTGTATGTATGAGGTTTTACCTCAGTTTGAAGTTTTTTCTCTGAAGGATGTATGCTATTATCATTACACTTTATATAGATACTCATTAGGATATAAATAAATAAAAGATATTATAAATATTTACCAATGTAACCAGCTTCATACTTCACTGGTCATGGAAAAGGGGGGATAGTTTAAGGTTCATCTTCTGTGAAGGATGTATGCTATTTTCATTGAATTTTATTAAATACCTATTAGTCGATAATCAAACTAAAATCATAATAAGAATATTTCCATGAAAGCAACTTCATGCTTTACTGGTCACGAAATATACCATTCTTCAAAAGAGTTGTGAGGCGGGGCATTGTGTCCGTTAGACACATATTCTTGTTTACATTAAAAAGTGCCTTACTATTTTTCATCTCAGATTACGATTTTTGATCAAGTAACTTACTATTTTTGACCAAAAGGGGTAGGCAAGTCTGATTATACCCCTAGCAAACCAAGTTTGGGGGGTATATAGGAATCACCCTGTCCGTCCGTCTGTCTGTCCGTCCATGTATCTTGTCAGCGCATGTTCGCCTAAACAGCTGCTTGGATTTTGATGAAATGTTACACAGTTGTAGTACACCATCTGAAGATGTGCATGAAGTAATATGGTTGCTGCCCGAAATTTTTAAGGGGAGATAATTCGTCTTTGAATATTTTCTGGAAAAATGGGGGACGCAAACCCTGTCAGCGCATGTTCTCCTAAACGGCTGCTTGGATTTTGATGAAATGTTACACATTTGTAATCCACCATCTGAAGATGTGCATGAAGTTATATGGTTGCTGCCCGAAATTTTGAAGGGGAGATAATTTGTCTTTGAATATTTTCTGGAAAAAAGGGGGAGCAAACCTTGTCAGTGCATGTTCTCCTAAACAGCTGCTTGGATTTTGATGAAATGTTACATAGTTTAGTATACCATCTGAAGATGTGCATGAAGTTACACAAAATGTATATAGATTGTGCCTGAAATTTTGAAGGGGAGATAATTTGTCTTTGAATTTTTACTGGAAAAAGGAGGGAGGCTAACCTTGTCAGCGCATGTTCTCTTAAACGGCTGCTTAGATGTTGATGAAATGTTACATGGTTGTAAGTACACCACCTGAAGATGTGCATGAATAAATATGGTCACTGTCTGAAATTTTGAAGGGGAGATAATTCGTCTTTGAATATTTTCTGGAAAAAGGGGGAGGGGGTGATCCTTGTCAGCACATGTTCTCCTAAACCACTGCTTGGATTTTGATGAAATGTTGCAGTTTTAGTACACCACCTGAAGATGTGCATGAAGTAATATTGGTGCTATCTGAAATTTTGAAGGGGAGATAATTTGTCTTTGAATATTTTCTGGAAAAAGGGGAGCAAACCGTGTCAGCGCATGTTCTCTTTAACGGCTGCTTAGATGTTGATGAAATGTTACACAGTTGTAGTACACCACCTGAAGATGTGCATGAATAAATATGGTTGCTATCTGAAATTTTGAAGGGGTGAAAATTTGTCTTTTGATATTCTCAGGAAAAAAGGGGAAAGGTATATCATTTTATCCATACTTGTGTTGTGTCAACATTTGTACTGTGTCCACAACTGTATTGTGCCTACACACACCTAATTTTACACTTGCCATTTTGATTCAGGGTTCAATTAGTGGGGTTTACCTGGCTGCCATTCGGCGACAGATCTTGTTGATTGACAGCGATGCACATAGAGAATTTCGTTGAACGCAATGAACTGAAGATTTTATATTTGATTGGATCGTTTTATTTTTATGCAGCCAATCCAATGCAAAATCTCCTAATGGCAGTGCCGTCAATCAAGCATTCTACATACACCGTTAATCAGTTGACAATGTGTGAAGTGTGTTTCTTGTCCTTTTTTGCAGGCAGTCTTTTTGAACGCTGGCTTGGGTTGTAAAATTACATCTCGTTAAAATGAAACTTTTGCCACTAGCTTGACCGTAGCAATATATTAAACTATGTTATTGTCCCTTGTCTATGACCTTAACAGTCTATCTATTCCTATTGTACAACCAATCTAGCAGTTTCATTATTCAATAGGTGTGATAAAACTGAGCTATACCTTTACCTTCAGACCAACATATGGGAGGTTTTACCTTGATCTGTTGATGAAAATAGGAACTAAATAGAGTTGATATAGTCAGTGAAAAAAAGGTACTAAATGAATTTATTCAAAAATTGCATCATTACAAGAAAAAATATTCCTATATATGCATAATG
Source organism: Modiolus philippinarum (assembly GCA_002080025.1). Taxonomy (NCBI): domain Eukaryota; kingdom Metazoa; phylum Mollusca; class Bivalvia; order Mytilida; family Modiolidae; genus Modiolus; species Modiolus philippinarum. The sequence goes on from MJUU01037831.1 coordinate 10,168, forward strand.
TGAAGGGATTTTAGATTTCTTACATACATTGAAATCTTATAAGTGAGTAAATTTGTCTTTGTTATATTACATGTAAAAGTAACACTTTTTCAAGGTAAAACCTCCCCTTATCTCTGTCTAGTCTTTAGATTATGGTGTATAGGTCAAGGTTAGAAGCAATATGGCAGACTGTAAAATATTATATGTCACCAACATATAAATGCCAAACATGATTACCTACAACTAACTTTTATTGGAATGACTCAACTAATCACATAAACTTAATATGGTCTAGGTCATACTTCTGTGGTAAAGGTCACATATTAGTTGTCCAGCTTTACATACTTACTTCCACTTGACCATTTAACTATAGTCATCTCTTGGCCTCCTCAATCGTAGTTGGTGTAATTAACTTTTAAGCTCACCACTCTATGCCAGGGTAAGCTTTTGCCATCACTTTGCATCCAGCATCATAAGATATGTCCTAAAAAAAACTTCTTGAGAACCACTGCATGGATTTAAACCAAACGTATCATTAATGATACTTATGAGGTGCTTAACAAGTGTTCTTAATTTGGTGCCAATCCATCATCCAACATGGCTATGATTGGTGAAACTTGGTTTAACATTGGATGGTTATGGGAAATTCATACAAAGATTCTAGAGAACCATTGAACAGATTACACTGCATCACTGATGCTTTATAGGTTCTGACCAAGTGTTGTTACTTTTTGTGCTGATCCATTATCCAACATAGGCCATCAACGGCCAACTTAGTTTAACATTGGACCCTATGGGAAATGCATACCAAGATTTTCTAGCGAATTGCTGAATTGATTTGAATCATAAATGATACTTGTGTGTGCTGACCAAGTGTTGTTACTTATGTGCTGAACTGTCATCTAATATGGCCGTCAATGGTGAATTTTGGACAATGGACCCTAGAAGAAATGCATTCAATGATCTTCTTCCAAAGAATGGCCGAATGGATTTAAACCAAACATGTCATGAATAATCCTCAGTCGTGATGTCATCTTTCTCTGCGCAGATTAGCTACATTTTTGTCTCGCCCACAACGAAAGTCGCGAAAGCGAGACATAGGCGTGCAAAGTATGACGGCGACGGCGACGGCGGCGTAAACTCAAGTTTTAATACAGAAGCCTTTGATGTAGGAACTTTATATTTGGTCCATAGGTAGCTTACAGCGAACCCTATCTGTCGGACCCAAAATCATGTGACCTTGACCTATATTTCGCGGTCCAGTGACCAGGTTAAGTTTTTTTGCTTAAGTCCATTTCTCAATAACTAGAAGCTAGAAGTCAATGATATTTGGTATATAGCTTGGTCTTGATTAGTACATGTCCGTCTGCCATATGGCTTTTGACCTTGACCTCAATTTCA
>MJUU01037831.1:16621-27006 GCA_002080025.1 Modiolus philippinarum
CCCCCCCCAAACTTTGTTTGCGGGGGTATAATTACAAAAAATGTATGTTATTCATGAAAACTTTCATATATCAAGAAGGACTTCTACCAAAAGTGAAAATGCAGGATGGCCACCACCACAGATCTTTTTTTTTTTTACAATACATTAAGTTGATAGTAACTAGTCATTATATCATGATGGAAATCTTCCAGATGAATAACAAACAAGATTTGGTGCCAACTTCGATCTAACATTGAATCCTGTGGGAAAAAGTTTCTTAAAAAATGATAGTAGTGTGGAATTGTTACTTTGAAAGCGCAAATGAAAAATCCCTCATTAGATTCAGAGACTGACAAAAACCTAATTAGACTCGACACTCGACTATCCATTCTCAGTGTGAGGGATGCAATGAATAGAGCAGAGATCATGCTTACTCTTCTTGGGTACCCATTTCTAAAGGTTCACACTGCTTGCGCTTTGTTTTTGTTGTTCAGTTCCGATTCTTTGATTTTTTTGTTCTCATTGTGATATCTGTATTGGTCTGCCAGTGTAAGAATAAGCCTTGAGATATTATTTGTTTGAGCAATCATACACACTACTGCTTATCTACAAACATTCCAAGAAAACTGGTTTAAAGTAAGTATTACTTTGAAGCTAAAACTTTATTTAGCAAATGTTCTTGCTCTGTATTACAGTGGAACTCCGATGGCTCGAACTGCAATAACTCGAACGCCATGGATATCTCGAACCCCTTTTCTAGATCCTATGTTCGAATTTAAACACTGTTCGACCTCGATAGCTCGAACACCCCTCTTTCTTGATCTGTTTTTTTTTGGTCCCTTGGGTGTTCGAGCCATCGAAGTTCGACTGTACTATAATTCCCAGCTGGTGAATTTTTGTTTGAAAGAAGCAGTAAAAAGTATATATTATCTTGCAATTTAGGCTACAGTAAAAAAAAAATCCTACATTCTTATCCCTGCCTGATTCAACCTGACCCCTGCCTTGATTTCTGTTTATTATTTTTTCAAAATCACAATATTCAGATTTTCTTTATGTCTATTCCAATATTGCAAAACTATTTATGTGCATCTTGACATTTCTGATGGGAGAGATCATTTGTGTGTTCTGCAAGTAATGTATAGACTTGTAAAATGATTTTGTAAGGGTAAAAATGTATAAACAACACTAATGCCCGACCTAAACACAGCAAGAGTGACATTATTACTGTTAGAGAAAAAACAAATCATAAAATGTACCCACCCCACCCAAACTTTCAGAAACTGTAGATGAGAATCTAGGATTTTTTTTTATCATGGCCTTAATAGCAAAAATTGATTTGAGCAAAAGCTTTGGTTGTGTCAAATTTGTTATCATCTCACTTAATGAAGTTGGGGAGGGGATATAGCATTTTGCCAGTTTGTCCGTGTGTCCATAATACAGTAAAAGTCAAAATATCTTTTGAACTACAACTCCTAGATAAATGACATTTTCTCAACAAATGTGTCTTTAATACAGACTTGCCTACCCCTTTTGGTAAAAAATAGTAAGTTACTTGATCAAAAATCGTAATCTGAGATGAAAAATAGTAAGGCACTTTTTAATGTAAACAAGAATATGTGTCTAACGGACACAATGCCCCTCCTCACAACTCTTTTGAAGAATGGTATATTTCGTGACCAGTAAAGCATGAAGTTGCTTTCATGAAATATTCTTATTATGATTTTAGGTTGATTATCGACTAATAGGTATTTAATAAAATTCAATGAAAATAGCATACATCCTTCACAGAAGATGAACCTTAAACTATCCCCCCTTTTCCATGACCAGTGAAGCATGAAGTTGGTTACATTGGTAAATATTCATAATATCTTTTATTTATTTATATCCTAATGAGTATCTATATAAAGTGTAATGATAATAGCATACATCCTTCAGAGAAAAAACTTCAAACTGAGGTAAAACCTCATACATACACCCCTTTTTTCCATGATCACTGAAGCATGAAGTTGGAAGCATGGATAATTAATTTTTATTATGATTTTTGTTTAATTAGATGCTAATGTGTATTTATGTAAAGTTAAATGATAATAGCATAGATCCTTCACAGAAAAAAACTTCAATCTGTGGGTAAACCTCATACTATCACGCTTTTTCCACGTGATCAGTGAAGCATGAAGTTGATTGCATGGGTAAAGTTTTATTATGATTTTTGTTAAATTAGATGCTAATGTGTATTTATATAAAGTTTCGTGATAATAGCATACATCCTTCCCAGAAAAAAAACTTAAACCTGTAGGTAAACCTAGCTTCGGACGGACGAACGGACGGACGGACGGACAACCCGAACACTATATGCCCCCCTACTATCGTAGGCGGGGCATAAAAATGTGTTTCAACACAGCAACAACACTCGTCAGTGAAAGGCACATCATGCAGTTACACAATACTCCCGCCAAGTATACTTTTTTCCTCAGATGGAAACCTAGAATTCTTGTTCACATTCTTTTTATTACCGGAAATGCCGATTTCAACAATAATTTAAGAAACTGCAATGAAATGACGGACCGGAACGGAAAATTTTTCGGAAATACCGCAAATTGACCAAATCGTAAGGAAATGGTACACCATCGTAAGGGCGTACGATGACTTTGAAAATAGTAAGCCTTACGCCAAAATCGTAAGGGTAGGCAAGTCTGTTAATAGTTCTTGATGATGGTAGAAAATTTGAGTTACCTTGACCTACATTTCATGAATGAGTGACTTAGGTTAAAGTCATTTTGAAAGTCAAGATCCGAGATCCTAGAGCAGGTACAGGAATAATATTTTCATATTTGTCAATGGATGTGTCTTTCCTAATAAAAATTAGGTCACTTTGACCTACATTTCATGCATAAATGACTCAGGTGAAAGTTTGTATGAATGTCCAGATCCGAGATACAAGAGCAGGTTGTGGAATAATATTTTGGCAGTGGATGCGTCTTGGATAGTCATGAGGTTGCTGATACAAATTCGGTCACTTTGACCAAATTTTATGCATGAATGACTCAGGTTGAAGTTTGTCTTTGGTTTAAAACACCTATATGTATCCTCAGCGACAGTTTCAGCTGCTGATTGTTTAGAAGTCTGAACATGACTTATTTGAACAAACTAGAGCTGTGGCCGAATGGCAACCAATTATGCCCCCGCTAGGTGAATTAATACTGTGAAAGTATTATTGTTCGTGGGGTACCAATTTTCGTGGATTACGTGGTTGACTGTAACCACGAAATTTAATACCCAACGAAAAACAAATTTCCCGTTGATTAGAACTATAGAAATTCTTAAACCACGAATTTAAGAACCCATGAACTAATGACTTGTCTGCAATCCACGAAAATTGGCATCCACGAATAAAAGTACTTTCACAGTATAAGAAAGATAACAGGAAACACCTACAATGGCCGTAAACCACAATCACATGCCACAATCCACCAGGGAACCGCACGAGATAAACAATAAAAACCCTGAATCAATATGGCAAGTGCAAATTTAAGTGTGCGTGGACACAATACAGGTGTTGACACGGTAGAAATATGGACATGATGATATACCTCCCCTTTTTTCCTCAAAATATACAAGTGAAATTATGAGCCAAAAACTCATTTCTATGGATGCCAAGCAACTTTTCTGTAAAGTTTCATCCTTTTTGAGACACTTTTCCCGCCTTTTTCCAGTTTCCATGGCAAAGGCAGCCATTTTGAAAATTCTGAGAGCAAAAATCATTTCTATAGATGCTAGGCAAGTTTCATCTAATTTGAGGCACTTTGAATTTTCCCGGCTTTTCCAGTTTCCATGGCAATGACAGCCATTTTTGAAAATACTGAGACCCAAAATCATTTCTATGGATGTAAGACAACCTTCCTGTAAAGTTTCATCCAATTTGAGGCACTTAAAATTTTCCCGCTTTTTTTTCAGTTTCCATGACAACTGCAGCCATTTTGAATATTCCAAATGATGTGTGTATGTGTACATCTACTTATTGTAAGTCAGATTCCTTTGAAGTAGTTGGAATTTGGTTGAAATGTGTCAGAAAAACATCAAAAGTTGAGATTTATTCGTACAGGCAAACAGACAAATGGACAGACAAGGGTAAAACAATATGCCCCGACTTTTAGTCAAGGGGGCAAAAAAACAAACTGGCGAGGGGATAAGCTGTAGTTTACATGTGCTCTCTTCCCTTGTTTTCTTTTAACATACTATCAAATGATATTTGAAAGTTTTAATTACAAGAAATGTCACTTGAACATTTCGATTTGCTCTTCCATGCTGCAAACTAGGAATAATACTTATGAAGCAAAATAACTCTTACCAAGAATTTTGGAATAAATTGGAATAGGAAAGAGCTTTTAAAATGACTTTTTCAGAGTTACAATTTCAAGAGAACCACTGAACATGTATTAAAAATCATTTATTAAAAAAAATCAATAGTTTCAAATCAAATGTTTGTATAAAAGTACAAAAAATTATTGCTGTTACTAAAATACAACTTTGTTTTGTTCACAAGTCACATATATACAGTACATTTATTCATTCTGTTACCCACTATATATTTCTTCAATTACAGAATTGCCAGTAAAATACTAACATATATTGGTGTTTTTAAAAAAAAAAACAGTAAATTTTTAATGAACAAATAATTGTTTATAGGTTGTTTCCATTGATTTATTCACTTTTTTACTTTTTTTGGGGCCATTTAAGGCTTGCTATATGGTGTGATGTTCCTCACTGTGTTAAAGACCTCATGGTGACCCCTAGATGTTTTGTTTTGGATCGTTTTAACCTGGAGATGGCATCTTGTTTCCTTGACATTTACCCCATTTCCTTTCTTTTTCATATTTATAGTTTAAGTGTTCTTTTAAGTTTTCTTGTTGATAAATTGTTTAAACTATTTTTCATAAAACATTTTTCATAAAATTACAACTGTTGATCTTCTCTAGACACTGGCATGATGGAGATATCAAATTTTAAGTATGAAATTTCTTGATTAAGATGACTATTTGATAAGAATGGAATTTGATTGTCTATTTTGATGCAAATCTGGAATAATTCTTTGAGCAAATGATTGACTGTTATTTATGTCTTGTTCAGTCTGTTATAAGAACTAGTAGTCTTATTGAGAACAAAAATAAAAAAAAATTAATGCTAAAAATCTTAAAGAGATAAACAGCAAGGAAACATAAAATATTGGTATTGGATCTTCTCTAAAACAAAACAAACTACAAAATGATTTATCTAAAATAAATGTTCGACATTAAAGTTGCCCTAGAATATCAACAGAATTACATGTATGTTAAATAGGTGAACATAGCACATAGTGTTGATACATGTTGAAGGTTCACCAATAATGTGAAACTATGATAAACAAATATAAGTAAATAAGATTTTATCGCCCTTGGCCACTTTTAGCTCATAAACAGTAACAGCTTCAATCAATACACTGAAAGTCAATCAGCAAATCTTGCCATGAATATTTCAAAGAAACAAAACTAAAAAACTTAGTCCCTTTGACATGATATGAAATATGTTATAAAGGCAGTGATAATCAAATATTTTAGTACAGTATAATTATATGTATTGAATATACAAGTATAGCATTTTTTCAAGTGCAAACTATTAAGTTCTAACTATCATTCCATTCATATAAAACCCATGATCCCTTGCCCAACACAAAATACTACTGCTACTTGTCTAATAATTGAAGTCTAACATATTTGTATTTCCTTTGAAATAATAATACTGATATTTTCATTATATAAATGTATAAGTTGAACAGGATGAAATACATTAAAAATCAAAACACATATCACAAATTCAATTTCATTTGTTTAATGTTGTATACCCTTTTCAGGGTGTCTTGAGGGCATTAAAACCATAAAGTCAACTCTCGTAAGAGTAAATTTTCTCTTTAAAGATTGAAACTTTATGAATTAAAGACCCAATCCAAGCCAACCTGAATGAACAGACAAACATTTTACTGGTACATGTTCACTATACCAAAACAACTGGATGTGTAACTTTTCAGCATTGATAACACAAAATTTGTTTAAGGTAGTTCCAGGGACTAAAAACAAAATGATACATTTTTCTTATTTTTCTACGATTGAAAGTTTTTTAAATGCACTTCAAAATTTTAGTTCAAAATCAATAGGTCACCCAACTCGTTTTTCCAGGAGAAGCTTCCAAAAAATAGCAAGATTTTGACATTTTTTATTTTGTCTTTACATGGAGAAAATAACATTTTTGATTTTTTTATATGAATAAAACTATAGATTTTGGTGAAAGTGTAGTATAGAGCATGTTATAGAATTTGCTTTGAAAATATGAATTAAATAATGCCGGTCACCAAACATATTTTTGAAAAAATCATGAAAAAGTGATTTTTCCTTATGATTTCTATATGATTATCTCCCCTTAATAAAATAGGAGTTTTTGAAAAGTGACATATTTTGCACACATGCAGTATAAATGTTACTTATTATATTTTATTTATTATCAATAAACTATTCAATATCAATTTTACAACATTGTAATGGTAAAAAAATCATGAAAAAGTGATTTTTCCTTATGATTTCTATATGATTATCTCCCCTTAATAAAATAGGAGTTTTTGAAAAGTGACATATTTTGCACACATGCAGTATAAATGTTACTTATTATATTTTATTTATTATCAATAAACTATTCAAAATCATTTTTACAACATTGTAATGGTAAATTCCAATTCTCACCAGATGTGCAGTTTTAGACACCCGAACCACCTTAAATACTTAATTTGTATCATTTTCCGTAAAAACACACTACTAACTACCTTAATATTTTGTTTTTAATATTTTTAACGTGCTAAAGTGTTGATATCTTATAACCAGTTCTCACTACAAAAAATCTCAGGATTGACTTTTACATGGTATTTTCAATAAAAATAATTAAACTTATTTATGGAAGAAATGTTGGTCAAGCAATCATGGAGAAGTTCATGATTGTCAATGGTAAAATATCAAAGGATCAGGGTCTATCAGACGAACTTCCTACTTCTATCTAAACACTTTACTATAAAATTGATTTATTACTAATGGCATGTATATTTTTGTTATGCTTTTCTGTTATGACAACTTTTGAAACCAAAAAATTCTTTTAAATTTCCAAAATAATCAGCAACCCATCCACCACAAGTCTTCTCTCCTAAATAAATGAGCAAAGCATTCACATTCCATGCAGTTGTCCATGATGATAAAAAACAATTTTTGTTCACATTTATAGATAAATCAATCTATATGGTATAAATTTACATGTTGTTCCATGAAATTGGAAACAGATTTGCTTAAACATATTCCATCATCCTTAAAAACCATTTAAACCTAATGATCAGTAAACCTTATGATTGTAGCTAAATACAGAGTTAACAAGTTTTTTCCATAAAAATGTGAATTAAAGATATTTAATCTTTCTGTTCAATAAATAACAATATAAAAATCATTGTTCACCATTTTGCCTAAAAAAATGAACCAAGAAAGTGTAGTCAAGGTAGTTAGTGAAATACAGTGATGATTGCTCATCAAATCAAACATACTGTTAAAAATGTGTTAAAAATCAAACACCATGATTATTTCCCACCAAATAAAGTGTTGTAAAAAAATAAGTTCTATCTACTTTGATAAGTTTGACACAATAAAATAAATTTTTCAATCTTTTGTTTAAGTTTTTCTCTTCCTCAAGTTGTATGCTGGAGGAGAATCTTCACGTTTCTCTGGACTGCTGACGGCTTTTCCTGGTTTTCCACTTTGTTCATCAAAACATCTATAGGCAAACAGATGAGGAACAATCAACAAAGCAATGTTGATGATCCAGAAGCAGAGCTGTGCAGTTGAAGATGATGGGATCCTGAACTGGGCTGGGGTCCTACTGTGGACTGCTGTTGTCAAGTAGACAAACTGTGCCTGAAAAAGATTAATTTTCATCATATCTGAACTCATAAAGATTCTTCACATTAAATACAATTATAATACTATAAAATACTACTGGCATTTGTGAAATGTTAATTTTAGCGAGGATGTCCATGTGACAACTTGCAGGGACAATTTAAAGTGGTTTGGGGGACAAAGCAATATCCATCAGAATTTTTCAATAATTTGCAAAATTAAACTTCAAAAATTTAACTTCCAAAATAAAATAAAAAATAAGGGTCAGGGGCCATATAAGCTCACAATCTTTCACCAAAAATGGAGAATTTTTGGATGAAATGCTAAGGAAAATTATCATTTTAAAAAAATTATTCAAGTTACATCCATGAGAATTTCAATTAATTTTATATATTGCTAGCTCGTGCATCAAACATTCTAAAAATAAAGGGCTATGCCTATCGCAGCATGCTACGATTTGCAGCATGTTGACCACTGAAATTCAAACAAGTGTAAACTAAAATGAATGTGGACACAGTAATTTGCTGGACACAATAAGGACCTTGATGCATAAATTAACTGGACACAAACTAGTGAAAATCAAAATTAGCCCTTTTGACCCAATGTAGCTCAGAAACAGTAAGAGTTACACCAAAACTGTTAACAAACTACTGAATGCTTGCAATGAGAGGAATCCAAAGAAAGAAAACCTGTCAAATTCTGATGCAAAATAAAGAAATGCACATATTTCTAAAAATTGCAATTTTGGTCCCTTTGACCCCTTATAGCTCAGAAACAGTAAAAGCTATGCCAAATCCATTGACATACATACTACTGAAAACCTAAAATGAGAGGAATCTAAAGAAAAAAAATCTCATTAAAATCAGATGAAAAATGAAAATTTTATGTAATCCGCATGTTTGCAATTTTGACCCAGTTGGACCCCTCATAGCTTGATAGGAAATAAGTTATCAAAAATCTGATGGTGCAGCACTAAATTAATTTTTCACAAGGAATTCATTGCAAAAAACTGCATCAAAATCGGACTAAAAATAAAAAAAAAAAATTCGAAATTCGCCCCTTTCGGGCACCATTTATCTCATGAACGGTAAATGTCATGTGAAATCTGTTGGCATACTACAGATTGGAAATTTTCTAAAGAGTACATTGAAAGAAACCCCATAAAAATCGGATAAATAATAAACAATCTACAGTCAAATATGTGAAAACACCCCTTTTAACACCTTTTTGCCCCCTTTTCAGAAGCAGGTGGGGCCACAATGACCAAAACTGATCCAAGCCTTCCTTTTGTGCCAAGGAACACTGTGTTAAAATTTATGAGAATTGACCAAGTAGAAGTAAAGTTATTCACCAAAACCAAAAGTGTCTACAGACCATGACAACAACAATGATGATGACGACGACAGCACCATACCATTATACGACCGCAAAAATTTTTGCAGTCGTATAACAAAAAGAAAAATGGGGTCACAGACCTTATTATGTAATTATTTCACAAAATCAAACTTTTCATAGTGACTTCTTTGTAAATTTTTTTTTGAAATTACCTCCCTTGTTTAAATTTTCATTTCAAAGAATTTTACAGTATATATACTATTCTGATTTTTTTTGTAAAATGAATGATAGACTCAGAGAAATAGGCAAGTTATTTGTGTTTTAAGCGAAATATTTTAAAGATATGTCCAAATTTTTAATTGCTTGTGTATTTCTTTAATAAAAATAGGTAATCAATGATTACAAAGTTCGCCTCGTTATGGCACATGGACACAGAAACCCAATTTGGCCAGGGTGCTCATTTACCATCCCTAATGCATGTATACAAAGGATGGTTGATCTTACCATGTACAGAAACCAAGACCTGAATTCGGACATAAACTTGAATGTAAGTCAATCATGCGGGAAAATATAGTTCAAAGTGATCCAATTTTGCCTGGATGCTGACCTACCGCCAAAGATGCATCCACACGTAAGGTTAGATGATCCTACCATGTACAGTGACTGAGATCTGAACTCGGACGTAAACTTGAATGCAAATCACTCAAGTGGAAAATATAGGTCAAAGTGACGTAATTTTGCCGGGATGCTGACCTACCATCAGAGAGGAATGCACATGCAAGCTTAGATGATCCTACCATGTACAGTGACCGAGATCTGAACTCAGACGTAAACTTGAATGTAAGTCACTCAAGCAGAAAATTTAGGTCAAAGAGACCTAATTTTGCCTGGATGCTGACCTACCATCAGAGATGCATGCACATGCAAGGTTAGATGATCCTACCATGTACAGTGACTGAGATCTGAACTCAGACGTAAACTTGAATGTAAGTCACTCACGCGGAAAATATAGGTCAAAGAGACCTAATTTTGCCTGGATGCTGACCTACCATCAGAGATGCATGCACATGCAAGGTTAGATGATCCTACCATGTACAGTGACTGAGATCTGAACTC
>MJUU01037831.1:27653-45484 GCA_002080025.1 Modiolus philippinarum
TATATATATGTTACAGTACAAATTGGAATCCAGTAGGATCCAGAATCCTCCCAGTACAAATTGGAATTCCAATTTCTACTAGGACAAATTAGAATTCTGATTTGTACTGGTTTTAATCTAGTACAAATTGGAATTCTAATTTCTACTGGGACAAATTAGAATTCGGATTTGTACTGGATTTAACCTAGTATAAATTGGAATTCCAATTTCTCCTAGGAGAAATTGAGATATCCTAATTTATACTAGTAGGATTCTGGATCCTACTGACTTAAATCAATAGAAATGGTGGTAGAGAAGTAAAACGTTAGTAATATGTCCTTCAACTGTTTTGGTGATCATTTAATAAAAACATTAATTTCGAAAGAAAAAGATTAATTGCCTAATTGTATAAAAAATATAGATGTTTTGATACGATCTATTTAACCTTTGAGCACAGTTCATTAGTTTTCATAAGTTAACTTAGATATGGAAGAAAACATGGATGTATTTTACAAAAAAAAAAAAATGAATTTTTTTTCAAAAGATGGCATACTTGTAAACTATTCTTTTCTGATACTGATCTTGTTGATTTAAGAAGTTTTTGTTTCCCTGGTTTAAACGCAGTAGTTCCTGTTAATCTATTTGAAATTTCAAACATTGTCATGTTTAAATGAATTGTTCATTGGAAGAAGGCAGTATAACATTCCTCTGGTAAATGCAATACTATGTGATGCCCTTGTCGTAAATAGAAATTTCCTGCTCTACCAAATGTCATCTATTTTTACAACAAATGGACAGTTATATTATAATTATGTCCTTCGTCATTCAATTGTTTTAGTATTTAGTTTTCATATATTAAAATGATGTGCAATACATACTTCTTATAACAAAACCAAAAACTTTTTTCAGCTATGAATGTCAGTAATATCCAGAATCCTCCTGAACAAAATATCCAGTATTATTCTGGATCATACTAGAAATTCAGTAGGATTCAGAATCCTACTAGTATAAATCAGGATATCTCAATTTCTCCTAGGAGAAATTGGAATTCCAATTTGTACTGGATTAAATCCAGTACAAATTGGAATTCTGATTTGTCCCAGTAGAAATTGGAATTCCAATATATACTGAATTAAATCCAGTACAAATCAGAATTCTAATTTGTCCCAGTAGAAATTAGAATTCCAATTTGTACTAGGAGGATTCCGGATCCTACTGGATTCCAATTTGTACTGTAACAAATATACTATTCTGAATTTTTTGTGTAAAATGAATGATAGACTCATAGAAATAGGCAAGTTCTTTGTGTTTTAAGCGAAATATTTTAAAGATATGTCCAAATTTTTAATTGCTTGTGTATTTCTTTAAATAAAAATATGTAATCAACGATTACAAAGTTCGCCTCGTTATGGCACATGGACACAGAAACCCAATTTGGCCAGGGTGCTCATTTACCATCCCTAATGCATGTATACAAAGGCTAGATGATCTTACCATGTAGAGTTACCAAGACCTGAATTCGGACATAAACTTGAATGAAGTCAATCATGCAGGAAAATATAGTTCAAAGTGATCCAATTTTGCCTGGATGCTGACCTACTGCCAAAGATGCATGCACATGCAAGGTTAGATGATCTTACCATGTACAGTGACTGAGATCTGAACTCTAGACGTAAACTTGAATGCAAATCACTCAAGCGGAAAATATAGGTCAAAGTGACGTATTTTTGCCTGGATGCTGACCTACCATCAGAGATGCATGCACATGCAAGGTCAGATGATCCTTCCATGTACAGTGACTGAGATCTGAACTCGGACGTAAACTTGAATGTAAGTCACTCAAGCGGAAAATATAGGTCAAAGTGACCTAATTTTGCCTGGATGCTGACCTACCATCAGAGATGCATGCACATGCACAGTTAGATTATTGTACTATGTATAGTAACTGAGATATGAATGGAAATGTAATTTTGAATGCAGGCCACTCAAGCGGAAAATATAGGTCAGAGAGACCTAATTTTCTTGGTGGCTGTGAGTTAACCCAAGATGCACCTGCATGCAAAGTTAAGACGTGGACACGGACACGGACGCTAGGGGTACTCCAATAGTCCCCTTCAACTTCATTGAGGCGAACTAAAAATACCTATCAAAGCATGAAACATGAAAACAAAATGGCGGAATACTACCGAACCACCTTAACATACAGTGAGCTAAAGCAGATATGCTGATGTCAATGTTTGATATACAACTAGAGGCTGTCAGGAGACTGCAACAAGGCTGATGTTTGAAAAATTCCAAATTTCTATCCAGAAATCTTTGGTTGCAACTAAACAAGTAGTTTCAAACAAGATCATAGGATCCTATATTAAAGTTTTCTTCCACTATAGTGATCAACTTCTTGGCACAGAAGGTCATAACATATAGTTCTGAAATGTATCCAGGAAATGATCATTCTGCAACAAGTTGAATCTGGGGCAAGTAGTTGTAGAAATTGGGAATTTTAACACACACATTTCCCCATGTTAGGGTCCTAACAAAATGAGCAATCTTTGCTACGGACTTCCAATATATTATCCTGTGAAATTTGGTTCAATTTACTCCAGTAAATTCAGAAATGAAATCATGGGGTAATAAAGGGCTACGCCGAGCGCAGCATGATACGACCACAGCATGTCAACCACTGAAATTTGAACAAGTGTAAACTAAAATGAATGTGGACACAGTCATTTGCTGGACACAATAAGGACATTGACACATAAATTATCTGGACACAAACTAGTGAAAATAAAAATTATCTTTTTTGATCCCTTATTACTAGGATATTGTAAGAGCTAAGAAATTCTGTGCACTACCATCAAGAGAAATCCAAAGAAAAAACTCGGGCTGAAATTCAATGAAAAGTACAGATTTCACATATTTTGAAATATTGCAATTTGGCGCCTTTGACCCATTATAGCTTTGAAACCAAAGAGCTATGCAAAATATACTGCCATATTAATGAAAGCTTACAATGAGAATAATCCAAAGATAAAAATTCCATCAAAATCTGATGAAAAATAAAGATTTCACATATTTCTAACGATTGCAATTCTGGGCCCTTTGACCCCTTATAGAGTTAAAACCGTAAGAGTTGAACCAAATCTGTTGACATAACTCTGAAAGCTTGCAATGAGAGGATTCCAGAGAAAAAAATTCCATCAAAATCTGATGTAAAATAAAGATTTAACATATTTCTAAAAATTGAAATTTCGGCCCCTTTGACCTCTAATAGCTCGGAAACTGTAAGAGCTATGCAAAATTTGTTGACATAATACTGAAAGCCTACAATGAGAGGAATCTAAAGAAAAAAATCCCAATGAAATCAGATGAAAAATAAAATTTTAGGTAATCCACATGTTTGCAATTTTTACCCCATTGGGCCCCTCATAACTTGGAAAAGAAACAAGTTATCAAAAATCTGATGGTGCAGCACTATATGTTAATTTTTATTAAGGAATCCATTGCAAATAAACAGCTGTGCCAAAAGCCCGTCCCCACTTTTAAGCAAACCGATTAAATGATTCTTGACTCCATATGAACAAACATGACATGTATCAATTATTTCATCTGATGTCAAACAGTCCAAAATGTATATTGGTTTAGGGGTAGTGATGTCTTAAATATCAATGTGTAGACAGAAATTGCAATTTCATACTTTTTTTAAATAATCAAAGTCCCATAACTCTGGAACAAAAATCCGACGACAAAATAAAACGGTAGGGAGCTTTCTTCCGTCATACCCAACAATTCTGCAAAGTTTCAAGAAAAATGTTGAAAGCGTTCTCTAGTTAGAGTACGACATGTGGACGAAAATTGCAATTTCAAGCTTTTTTGAAATAATCAAAGTCCCATAACTCTGGAATGAAAAATCCCACGACAAAATAAAACAATAGGGAGCTTTCTTCCGTCATACCCAACAATCCTGCAAAGTTTCAAGAAAAATGTTCAAAGCGTTCTCTAGTTAGAGAACGACATGTGGACGAAAATTGCAATTTCAAGCTTTTTTGAAATACTCAAAGTTCCATAACTCTGGAACGAAAAATCCAACGACAAAATAAAACAATAGGGAGCTTTCTTCCGTCATACTCAACAATCCTGCAAAGTTTCAAGAAAAATGTTCAAAGCGTTCTCTAGTTAGAGAACGACATGTGGACGAAAATTGCAATTTCAAGCTTTTTTGAAATAATCAAAGTCCCATAACTCTGGAATGAAAAATCCGACGACAAAATAAAACAATAGGGAGCTTTCTTCTGTCATACCCAACAATCCTGCAAAGTTTCAAGAAAAATGTTGAAAGCGTTCTCTAGTTAGAGTACGACGTGTGGACAGTCAGACAGATGGACGGACGGACGGACACCGGTATACCATAATACGTCCCGTAAAAGACGGGCGTATAAAGACTGCATCAAAATCGGACTAAAAATACAAATTTTAAAATTTTTGAAATTCGCCCCTTTCGGGCCCATTTATCTCGTGAACAGTACATGCCACGTGAAATCCATGAATATACTACTGATTGGAAATTTCCTCAGGAGGACACTGAAAGAAACCCCATCAAAATCCAATAAATAATAAAGATTCTACAGTCAAATATAAGAAAACATCAAATTTAACCCTTTATGGCCCCTTTTTCAAAGACGGGTGGGGCCACAATGACCAAAACTAAGCTAAGCCTCTCTTTTGTGCCAAGGAACATTGTGTTGAAATTTCATAAGGATAGATCAACTGGAACTAAAATTATTGACCAAAAACAAAAGTGTCTACAGACAACGACAATGCCAACGACAACGACGACGACAACAGCACCATACCAATATAGGACCGCAAAAATTTTTGCGGTCGTATAAAAATGTGTTTGGAAGCGACGCTAAATTATGTTACCCTAAAAACTTGTACAATTCTACATTGTCAATAATGGTCAATATGAAATAGCAGAAGAAAATTATCTTTGAATCTATGAATAACTTGATTTATTGCTAATTTGCGCAATTTTCAATTGTTTCTGAGCGACGATAATTCTATTATCACTTCACTGCGCTGATACGAACATATTATCGTCAATCTCTATGGGACGTTAGCAACAGCGTATTAATATGATGTCGCGTGACGTTTCGTGACAAAAATAATTCCAGGAAAGAAAGCGCTATATTTAACCTATAATAATTTGTTCAACTAAAAAAAATATTTCGTTGGAAAAGAAAACATATATCGGATATGTTTCAATAATAGAATTAGTGATAAAAATACTATTAGTAATTTGTTTTGCTCGGATGGATTTCTCAGCTTGTATTGCATCTCGTGCTGTTGCACTCGATGCAATACAAGCTGAGAATTCCATACTTGCAAAACAAATTACTAATAATATATATTTATCTACAGCTTAAAAAGTCTTTTAGCGCTAGAACTGCAACAGCTATAAGATTTTTTTATTCCTATATCTTGTCTCATTATATTTGAAGTTTTCAAATTTTACATATTATTAAAAAATGTTGCATAGGCCTTTTTAAAAAATAATTTGGTCCGCTGTTCAGTTTAGGTATTTGGATACAATGAAACAGTTCCGGTTATCAACCCAACAGGGCAAGTGTTATTCATCTTGAACACAGTTCATAACACTGTTCATATTTAGATAACTAGGTCATTATTTACTGTGACACTGCACTAATTTTGTTAGAATTTAAATGTGTTCAGGTTTCAGTTGTGTATTGTTAGCTAACCCTACGAGTGATAACCAGAAGCGAAGTACCTCCATCTGATGGGAGAGTTCAAATCCAGGAAAAGATAACAACACTATTTTGAAAGGGCTATACATGTGCAATTCAGTTTTAAATTCTAAGTTTATTTGAAATATTTCATATCCACAATTATGAATCGAACAAAGTTATTTTATACTATGCCTCTTTAGGTATTTGGCTGGAAGTATTCCTTTTTTTTGACTCTCTGACGAGTAATGTATATATAGTTAAACCTGTCTATAAAGGTCACTCAGGGTATTCATGACAAGTGACCACTATATGCAGGAGACCTTTATACAGAAGAGACAATAATTTTTACACAATCCCCTAGACCTAATGCTTTCCGAGTCGATTTTGGGGTGGATGGAGACGTCATTATATCACGATTCAGAACTCAATATGAAAAATTTAACACCCTTTAAACAATTAAAATATACTCACCTAGCTGCTTTCCCCTGGTGATTTGTTAATTAAATTCATCAACATCATTAGAAATGTTTTTATTTACCTGATTACATTGTTTACATATCGAACAGCTGATTACGAAAAAATCAATAAAATTTCACATTGGGAATACTTCTGATTTTTCGTAGCGTTACTTGTTTCCAAATGAATACTTATACTTCCGGTGTAAACAAAAAACGAGAAATGACCGTTATAGGAAGGAAGTTGGACTAAACCGACTCGATTTTACTGACCGCTGACTGCGTTATGGAGGTGACCACTATAAAGACTACATTTATATAGCAAAATTTGTAGGGAAGCAAAAAATGTGACCGCTATGAATAGGTTAACGCTATACAAAGCTGACCGTTAGACCAGGTTTCACTGTATATCATGTCAATTCTTATATATACTGGTAACTTATAATATACTCCATTTCTTTTAATCTTAAAAGGATACTCTGATAGTGCTTGAGTGTATGAACAACCTAAACATAAATATTTGAGAAGTCAGGAGATTCTTAGCACTAGCTTTAGAGACATGTCAAAAGCATTTTGTCAAAAATTTGGAGCATCCCAACAAAATTTGGAGGAATGACATGTAAAAGTTATTTACCTGTGCTGCTGCTCCAGCATGTACGAATGCCAGATCTGTCATCATACCAGTACTAGGAGCTGGATATAGTAGTCTGTATATAGCATACACATAGTATGGCATAAAGTAAAAGAAGTACACCAACATCTGAAAACAAGATACAAATAATATGGCATAAAGTAAAAGAAGTACACCAGCATCTGAAAAACAAGACACATAGTATGGCATAAAGTAAAATAAGTACACCAGCATCTGAAAACAAGACACACATAACATGGCATAAAGCAAAAGAAGTACACCAGCATCTGAGAATGAAGACACATAATATGGCCTTAAGAAAAGAAGAGAAACATAGATTTGCAAAAGTATAAGCCACCCAAACCAAACAATTTACCCAAAATCAACAATAGCAAGCAGGTATCTTTACAGAAAAGATAAAACAAAAGACTTCATACAACACTGAACTCTATTTTGATTCAGTGGTAAAATGTGTAATTTCCATTATTTACTTTCAATGGCCATGCAATCTTAAAATCTTTACTAGTGTTTCATTAATATTTCTCAGGTGTCTAAAACTGTGCATCCTTCTTCAGCATCTGATGAATATTTGAAATTATTTTATTTTCATGATTTATGATATTTAATCAAATAAAATAAGCTAAATTACTTTTTGAACATATATTATTTCATTAAGGGGAGATAATTATACGGAAATAAATAATACAAAAAAAATCCGATTTTCATGCTTTCAAAACTCAGTGACCCTATTTCCAATATTTCCGAAGTGATTTCTTTATCCTACATTTGCATCCATATCTATTGTTTAATCAGTAATAAAAACATTAATTAAAATTGTGTTTTTTTCTCCCTTTATAAGACTATACTTCAAAGGTCAACATCTTGCTATTTTTGTAGGCCTCTGATCACTGTGTCCAATCTACTCCATGTTTTTAAGAAATAACAAATATGTATAAAAATTGTTTGGCATTCAGAATTTAACATGTATTGATATTCATTCAGACAAAGAATAAAAAAAAAACGATTTCATTTATTTGCTTGAAAGCAATGTAGTTATTGAGAAATCAAAATGAAAGTGTACATGTTTGGAACGATGTAATCAGTAAACAAATACCAAACATGTACACTTTCACTTTTAGTTTGAGGCTATTTCTTTACTTCAGAATTTAAACATAGAAAGCAGCCACAGCCTGCTAAACTCACCTTGTTGCGCAGCATGGTCGCATGTTAAACATGTCAGTAAACTGGAATGGACTTTAATCATTCTTTTTAAAGGATTCCTTCTGAATCCTTCATGCCTAAAATGTAGGTCAGAGACTGCATCTAAAACTTTCACTGCAGCTGCCATCCAAAAATGAATCATACATACAAATATGGTTGATGTAGGACATGTCAGGATGCAGAAATGGACTTTGACCATTCTACCTACACAAGTCGCTCATGCATAAAATGTAGGTCACAGTTAGCATCCAAAGCATGCATTGTTGTTGTCATCCAAAAATGCATTATACATACCAATATGGTTGATGTGGAACATGCAGTAAGCTGGAATAGACTTAAACCATTCTACCTAACCAAGTCGCTCATGCTCATATAGGTCACAGACAGCATCTGAAGCATGCATTGCTCATGTTGCTCTTGTCATCCCGAAATGCATCATATGTACCAATATGGTTGAAGTGGGACATGTCAGTAAGCCAGAATGCACATTCATCATTCTGTCAAACCAAGTCGATCATGCATAAATAAAATATAGGTCAAAGACAGCATCTGAAGCATGCATTGCAGTTGTCATCCCAAAATGCATCATACATACCAATATGGTTGATGTTGAACATGTCAGTAAGCAGGAATGGACTTTAACCATTCCAACGCTAGGGGCATCACATAAGCCCCCCTTTCTTCGTGAGGTTAGACTTAAATTTTACTCTATATTCGATCTTCAATTAACCAATATGATTATTATTAATCCAAATATTTGGTAAAGGTGTTTTTGAAATCTATGTGATAACAGGAAGTAGATACCAAACAACCTTTGACATACTCAATTGGACAAAGTGCTGCTGGAAAAATGAGTTCATTGATCTACCTTTTTATTTTCGTTAAAATTTTGGAGTGCATTTAATAATCTTTCAATCACAGAAAACTACCTTAAGATATAAGCATTGTCCCTAAAGATATTGAAACTAGAGCTGTCCCCGAATGGCAGCCAGGTATATCCCCCGCTATTTGAACCCTGAATCAATATGGCAAGTGTTCATTTAAGTGTGTGTGGACATAATAGAGTTGTGGACACAGTACAAATGTGGACACAATACAAGTATGGAAAAAATGATATACCCCCCCCTTTATTCCTGAAAATATTCAAAGACAAAATTTTTTCCCTTTCAAAATTTTGGACAGCAACCATATTACTTCATGCACATCTCCAGGTGGTGTACTAAATCTGTGCAACATTTCATCAAAATCCAAGCAGTGGTTTAGGAAAACATGCACTGACAAGGATCGCCCCCTCCCCCTTTTTCCAGAAAATATTCAAAGAAGAATTATCTCCCCTTCAAAATTTCAGACAGCAACCATATTACTTCATGCACATATTCAAGTGGTGTACTACATCTGTGTAATACTGTGAAAGTACTATTATTCGTGGAGTTCCAATTTTCGTGGATTTCGTGGTTCAATGATACCACGAATTTAAGAACCCATCGAAATACATATTCTCCAATAGATTTTAATTGGTGAAATTCGAAACCACGAACTTAAGAACCCACGAAACAGTGATATTTATCAAAACCACGAAAATTGGTGTCCACGAATAAAAGTGCTTTCACAGTATTTCATCAAAATCCAAGTAGCCGTTCAAGAGAACATGCGTTGACAAGGTTGTCACTCCCCGTTTTTTCCAGTAAATATTCAAAGACAAATTATCTCCCCTTAAAAATTTCTGGCACCAACTATATAACTTCATGCACATCTTCAGATGGTGTACTACAACTGTGTAATATTTCATCAAAATCTAAGCAGATGTTTAGGAGAACATGCGCTGACAAGGTTTGCCTCCCCCATTTTTAAGAAAATATTCAAAGACAAATTATCTCCCCTTAAAAATTTCCGGCAGCAACCATATTACTTCATGCACATCTTCAGATGGTGTACTGCAACTGTGTAACATTTCATCAAAATCAAAGCAGTCGTTTAGGAGAACATGCGCTGACAAGGTAAATGGACAGACAGACGGACGGACGGACGGACGGACAGACAGACGGACTGACAGGGTGATTCCTATATACCCCCAAACTTTGTTTGCGGGGGGTATAATAATAAATAATATCCAAATTATAATACAATACCTGCATCTTAGGAAAAGCTACATCATCAGCCAAGAAAGGTTCCAATTCCTTCATATAGGTCTTTGTTATGTCTGCCTTACAATCTAGTGCTACCTATAATATCATAAGTAATATTACAAGAGATTCCCTGATGTTCTCGTAAAAACTGTCATTTTTCAACAAATATGCTGAAGTAATACACAAATCTACGAGTCAAATAATTTTTCTCAGAATCATCTCATGTTTTATTATTATAAAAGCTAAGAAAAGGATTAACTCATGAGCTGTACATGATATAATACAGGCAATATAAAGCTGTTTTTGCAGTATTTTGACCCCCTAGATAATGTAATTTGGAAATTATTTCATTCAAATTGTAATGTGTTTGTGCTGTAAAAGCATATAGTTACACAAAGCTGGTACACTTTGTTAATTTGGATATGCAAAAACCTATATAAAATCTAAACTAGACATCAGTGAGATGGTATCCATCTCTGTGGGCCCCGCTCCAAGTGTGACCTAGAGGTCAAGGGTCATCAAATATTGTCCGTGACATGTCACCTTGAAGCAATCTATCCACATACGAAATATCAAAAGCCTATCTCAAAAGAATAAAAAGTAATAGCCCAGACACGACTTTGTCATTGAAAAAACATGAATGTGATCCTGAGGTCAAAGGTCAAGGTCAGAGGTCACCAACCAAGGTATGCGACACATCATCTTGGGGTGATCTATCTACATGCCAAATATCAAAAGCCTATCTCAAAAGAGAAAAAAGTTATAGCCTGGACATGACTTTGTCATTGAAAAATCATGAATGTGACCTTGAGGTCCAAGGTCAAGGTCATCAACCAAGGTACGTGACTCGTCATCTTGAGGTGATCTATCTACATGCCAAATAACAAAAGCCTATCTCAAAAGAATAAAAAGTAATAGCCCAGACACGACTTTGTCATTGAAAAATCATGAATGTGACCCTGCGGTCAAAGGTCATGGTCAAAGGTCACCAACCAAGGTTAGCGACACATCGTCTTGAGGTGATCTATCTACATGCCAAATATCAAAAGCCTATCTCCAAAGAGAAAAAAGTTATAGCCCGGACACGACTTTGTCATTGAAAAAGCATGAATGTGACCCTGAGGTCAAAGGTCAAGGTCAAAGGTCACCAACTAAGGTACGGGACATGTCGTCTTGAGGTGATCTATCTACATACCAAATATCAAAAGCCCATCTCAAAAGAGAAAAAAGTTATGGCTTGGACAGGATTGTTTCGGACGGACAGACGGACGGACGGACAGACTGATTACTATAGGGCGTCCGCCACAAAGTGGCGGGGCCCTAATTAAGTTCATGGGGGTGTGACAAATTACCAATAATGGTCATGATAGTCTGAATCTAATATTCCAAAAAAAAATCCACCAAATTTCTTTTACTTTATCAGAACAAGATGTGTTTGTGAAACACTATGCCCCCGGCAGCAACCATGTCTACCATACAAAATAACTACTAAAATTGCAATCACTAGAAATTAAGGTTAAGTAGACATTTATACTAAGCTCCATAAGATCTATTCACATATAGAATATCAAGCCTCTTGCAATTGTAATTAACAAGCTAAAAGCAAAATCTAGATTTTGACCTTTTGACCTCTGTGACCTTGACCTTTGACCTGACCTTAATGAAATTTGCATAATGGTGTTCAGCTTTATTAATTTATATACAATATATCAAGGTCCTATCACATCTGGTTTGAAAAATATTGGCAATGTTAGTTTTCAAATTTTCACTCAGTGACCTTGACCTTTGACCTGACCCATTTTTTTGTGGATTTGTATAAAACTTTATTAGATCTATTCAAATATAGAATATCAAATCTCTAGTAATTGTAATAAAGGAGCTATAGCAAAATCTATATTTTGACCTTTTGACCTTTAAACCTCTGTGACCTTGACCTGACTTAAGTGAAATTTGCATAATGCTGTTCAATTTCATATAACCAATAGACAAGCCAAATATGAAGGTCCTATCACATCTGGTTGAAAAGATATAGGCAATGTTAAAGTTTTTGTTAGTTTTCAATTCTACACTCGGTGACCTTGACCTTTGACCTGACCCAAATTTTTTGGTGGATTTGTATTAAGCATTATTAGATCTATTCACATATAGAATATGAAGCCTCTAGCAATTGTAATAAAGGAGCTATAGCAAAATCTATATTTTGACCTTTTGACCTCTGTGACCTTGACCTTTGACCTGACCTTAGTGAAATTTACATAATGCTGTTCAGTTTCATATGACTAATATACAGGCCAAATATGAAGGTCCTATCACATCTGGTTGAAAAGATATAGGCAATGTTAAAGATTTTGTTAAAGTTTTAAATTTTGCACTCAGTGACC
This sequence comes from Modiolus philippinarum, assembly GCA_002080025.1. Taxonomy (NCBI): domain Eukaryota; kingdom Metazoa; phylum Mollusca; class Bivalvia; order Mytilida; family Modiolidae; genus Modiolus; species Modiolus philippinarum. The sequence continues at coordinate 40,191 of MJUU01037831.1, forward strand.
TTGACCTTTGACCTGACCCAAATTTTTGGGTGGATTTGTATTGAGCATATAGATCTATTCACAAAGAGAATATCAAGCCTCTAGCAATTGTAATTAATGAGCTATAGCAAAATTTATATTTGACCTTTTGACCTCTGTGACCTTGATCTTTGACCTGACCTTAGTGAATTTGCATAATGGTGTTCACCTTCACATGATCAATACACATACCAAATATAAAGGTCCTATCACATCTCGTTCAAAAGTTATGAGCCAGGTTAAAGTTGCGGACAGACAGACATACAGACAGACAGACAGGACAAAAACAATATGCCCCCGATCTAAAGATCCGGGGGCATAAAAAACATAAAGCCTTAGATTTCAAATAAACTTTTCAGTGGGCCTTCCGTCTGGATATTGACAGACTGCATATCTAAATGTTTACTCCTAAGCTTTAAAAAATACCTGTTTATTGAGTTTTCACATTTCTTCCTACTGAAAGAAATTTACTCTGGAAAGATATGTTTATACTTGTAATGACTTACAACTGCTCTGAATCCATTGATAACAAAGGAGCAAGCAAAGAGAAATATAAAAAGCCATTCTACAGGACCACTTTTCCTGATTCTTCCTATATAGGTCAATACATTCCTGGTACTTGCCTACAAAAAATCAAGTTACAAGTATTGGGTTAATTATGAATTACATTGTATTATTTTATTATCACTTTTTTGAGAAAATGAAATTAAAATTGGAATGGACTAGCTTCATGACAAAATTCAGAATATGATAATTATATTTCAACTCATACATGTTTAATACTGACCTCTACCTCTTTGGGGTTAAATTTCTATTTCATTATGGTAAATATTTTGTTCGTTGCCTTAATCAATCAAGATACAATTTGACATGATTTTAATCTTTCCTATGACATCTTTGGACACAAATAAGTAAAGTGGAACTCCCGAAAGCAGGTCCCTCTAAAACTGGATCCCTCTATAAACAAAAACTGGATCCCTCTATAAACAAAACAATATGTTTTGGATCTGAATTTTTACCTACAGTGACGTGCCAAAAGTGAGTCAAGTTTTTTCATGGCGTCACAAACGTGTTGTCCGCTTCAGGTAATAATTAGAGGTTTCTGACGTTAATATCGGATGTCAGTCATTGCTTATAATACTGAACAAAGAAGGATAACTCAAATTTGAGAAAAAAAACGGAAGCCTTTTTTTCTCTGTCGTCTGCGTAAACAAAATAATGACATTGTTTACAAGATGGGGTAACACGGAAAGGAAATGAATACTGCCGAAAAAGAGACGATTATTATGTTGTTAGAAGAAGGAATGCGAGCGAGAAAGATTGCAGATTTGGTTGGAAGAAGTGAATCTACAATTTCCGAATTTCTTAAGCGTTATCGACGCACGGGTGACTTAGAACACAAGCCTAGATGTGGGAGACCGAAAATGGTGAATGACAGATCTAGAGGCCAAAGAAAACTTTCAAAGATCGTTAAAACAAATAGACGGCAATCTTTGAGTGACATTACCAAGGAATTTAATGAATCCAATGTTCAACCTTATTCCATGAGAACTATTCAGAGAAATTTACATTCTTTGGGATATAATAGACGTTCCGTATGTAAAAAGATGGTTGTCCGGAGGGAAAATCGTAAGAAGAGAATAGACTGGTGCAGATCACGATTACATTGGACAATAAACAATCAGTGGAAACATGTTATGTTCAGTGATGAAATGATGATAGTTTTGAAACCAGACGGAAAATTGAAAGTATGGAGAAAAGTCGCCGAAAAATGGAGGCCGGAGTGTTTAGGTTACGTCAGTCACTGTAAGGGGGCTACTCTTAAATTGATGGTTTGGGGCTGTATGACATATAATGGAATGGGAACCTTAGCTTTTATAAATGGAAATATGAACTCACAAAAATATATTGACACACTTGAGGAACATTTATGGCCTGCCGTAATGAAGCATTTTGGTGTAAACCGCTGGATATTCCAGGAGGACAATGCCAATATGCACAAGTCCAAATTGTGTGAAAATTGGAAGAGAGAAAACAACATTCCTATATTATTCTGGCCAGCCCAGTCACCTGATTTGAACATCATAGAAAACATTTGGCTGTTACTTAAAAATAAAATTAAAAGAAGATTAAATAAAATTGCAAATTTGAATGACTTGAAAACGGAACTACTGCAAGCCTGGAATAGTGTTCCTTTAAACTATATTCATTCCTTATATGGATCTCTTCCTAGGAGGATAAGACATGTAATAACACAGAAAGGACACATTACAAAATACTAGGGAAATAATTCAAGACATAGGTAAGTTTATTGTTTATTTCTCCAAGTCACATGTTATACTTACGACATCAGCCATTAAAAAACTTGACTCACTTTTGGCACGTCACTGTATATATAAAAAAGTTAAAATTTCCTCTAAAAACTGGCTCATTTGAATTCCGAATTCCAGCCATATAGATCACTCTGAAAAGTACATTTTCTTCTAGTATTCTACTCAACCAAATTCATTCAAAATGTCACATATCTCTTGCCATCTTCATTGATAAATAACTGTTTTAGAACAGATTACCAACAATATTCATTGAAATCTACAAGAATGCAGGAAAATATGTTGAAATAGTTAACTCATAGCCTTATCTGACATTACAGATCATATGTTAAACTTTCAGTCTTTGTGTTTGGATAAAAAAGAGAACTATTTTTGGAAGTGCCGAAAAACAAGACTCTCCTAAAACCGGCTGCTTTTACAACAGAGGCCAGTATTTGGAGGTTCCATTGTAATGCCTAATCACATTGATGTCTTGACTGTGACCGTGTAATTTCCTGTTTCATGGTCAGTGCATTCATTTCACAGTGAGTACAAGTCAGTCTGTCATTTATCAATTCATCTTGACCTAGTAAATTATTTATTGCTTTTTGTAGATTTTGTGACATAGCTTTACATTTTAGTCTGGGCCATTGTAATATATAGACTCAGTATGTTTGATTTATCTTTAAAGAAGGTACATGATATTTCATGTGACCTTGACTTTAATTTCATATTAAATGTAAAATATATAAATTTCATGTCATCTACAGTGGTAATCATGTCAATATTACCAAACTGACCATAATAAAGGGCCTGAAAAAATATTTTATTTTAAGTAAATAGTACAGATATAAAAACATGGCAATTCTGCCAGTTCTAGGTGGCTTATACTTTATATATACATTGCAGTCATGAGCTTGAAATTGTAAAACAAAAACTAGAGCTGTCGCAGAATGGCAACCAATTATGCCCCCACTCACTGAACCCTAAATCAATATGGTAAGTGTAAATTTCAGTGTGTCTGGACACAATACAGGTATGGACAGTGTATAAGTACAAGTATGGACAGGATAATAAACCTTCCCTTTTTTCAAGAAAATATACAAAGTTGAATTATCTCCCTTTCATAATTTCAAGCAGCAACCCTTAAATCATTTCTGTGGTTGGTAGGCAACCTTTCTGTGCATCCAATTTTAGGCACTTTTATTTTTTCAGCTTTTTCAGTTTCCATGGCAACTGCAGCCATTTTGAAAAATTCTGGGCCCCAAATTCATTTCTTTTGGTGCAAGGCAACCTTCCAGTGAAATTTCATCCAATTTGAGGCACATTTAATTTTACTGCCTTTTTTCAGTTTCCATAGCAATGGTGGCCATAAAAATTCTGAGCCCAAAAATCATTTCTATTGGTGCAAGGCAACCTTCCTGTAAAGTTTCATCCAATTTGAGGCACTCTGAATTTTCCTGCCTTTTAGTTTCCATGGCAACAGCAGTCAATTTGAAAATTCTGAGACAAAAAACATTTCTATGGGTGCTAGACAACTTTCCTGTAAATTTTCAACAAATTTCAGGCACTTTGAATTTTCCCGTCTTTTTTTCAGTTTCCATGGTAACTAAATATCTACTTATTCCAAAAGATATGTATGTGTACATCTATTTATTGTAAGTTAGATTCCTTTATAGCAGTTGGAATTTGCTTGCAAAGTGTCTGACAAACATACAATTTTGTGTTTTTCTATTCTTACGGACGGACAAACGGAAGGACGGACAGACAAGAATAAAACAATATGCCCCCGACTTTTTGTCATGGGGGCATAAAAATCTCACAATTTGGAAGGACTAGACTCTAAAGTTGAACCCAAAATATGTTAATAGTGCCATAGTCTTCATTAGTTAAAAGTGTCAGTCTCTAAGGTCCATGCATCATCTCCACTTCTAGACATAATCAAGACGAAATGCTAATTTTGAGGCTAATTTTATAACAACCCTAAACTCGAAACACACCTGTGCCTAGGACACAATCCAGATTATTATTGAAGATAGACACACAGGTGCAACATCTTTAGAAAATACTTTAAATTTGTGATATGTCTTGTCCGCCAAAGTAGAAATGGAAAACAAAAGTGAACAAAGGGCAGTTTTTCTGTGACTACCAATACCCAGTATATGGGGCAATGACATGAAGGTTAAATAGCTTAGGACCTACAATGCCTTTAAAAACTGCCTCAGAAACAACTTTTGTCTCTGACCCTAAGTTACTGGTCACTCTTACTTAAAAATAAATTTGGCCCAAGTTTCACATTAGTTTCACATTACAAGAGACATAAACGGATATATTGTATTGTTGAAGAATAAATGGCAAGAAACCTCCTGGCCATGAACTAAACTAACAAATATAACATTATACAAATGTACATATAAATTAAGATTTTAGGGGCCAGACAAATATAAGCTCCAGAAATTGTACTTTCTGCATTAAAGATGAATATTTTTCTGAAAATTTATATGGCATCATGTTCAGGCCATCCCTAACAAAATGTTGGTTTCTGATTATATGGCATCATGTTCAGGCCATCCCTAACAAAATGTTGGTTTCTGTTTATTATATGGCATCATGTTCAGGCCATCCTAACAAAATGTTGGTTTCTGTTTATTATATGTCATCATGTTCAGGCCATCCCTAACAAAATGTTGGTTTCTGTTTATTATATGGCATCATGTTCAGGCCATCCCTAACAAAATGTTGGTTTCTGTTTATTATATGGCATCATGTTCAGGCCATCCCTCACAAAATGTTGGTTTCTGTTTATATGGCATCATGTTCAGGCCATCTCTAACAAAATGTTGGTTTCTGTTTATATGGCATCATGTTCAGGCCATCCTAACAAAATGTTGGTTTCTATATGGCATCATGTTCAGGCCATCCTAACAAAATGTTGGTTTCTGTTTATTATATGGCATCATGTTCAGG
>MJUU01037831.1:80037-124756 GCA_002080025.1 Modiolus philippinarum
GGGGGGGTCTCATCACGAATCACGAAAAATTTATTCGGACCAATCACAGTTCATGGAAAATTCATTTTGTCAATTTGATCAAGAAGGATTCACGGCGATGTTCTAATAACGATTCATGACAAATTAATGAAATGGAAAACGAATCACGGGGAATTGAAATCCCCGATCACGGAGAACAAAATAAACCCATCGGCCCCCTCATGATGGTTAGTGACCCTTGACCTTGAACTTTGTTGTCAAAGTCAGATTGTAGTGTGTCAGATACCATTGTTGTTGACCTTTGATCTTGACCTTGAACTTGGAACTCAAGGTGAAATTGCCTAGATGCAGGCCCTTAGAGAAAGATGCAATGTCTGATATCCATTGAACACCTTTTATGGCACATGCATATTTATATACAAATCTATTTGTTTCAGAGTGGTCCATTGTTCCAGGTCTTTGGTGGTTTGACATTCCTTTTGATTAACCATGTTTATTGTGTAAATGTTATGGCACACAAAGAAGATATTATACAAAGATATGGTGTTCTTGTGTTTATAATAGGTTTTATAATGTTAACATCACCTGCACTAGAAGTGGTTAGTATATGTAATAATATTATGTGTTAATTTTAGAACATACTATGTGTCCCTGGCTAGTTGTAATTACCTAATTCTGTAAACCAGGAAATATTTGTGCCATCTTTTTTTAGCGGTTTTTAAAACGAATTTCATTACGCTCAGTCTTAAATTTGCAGTTGTTGGTGGAGATACTAAATCATTTAATCGCATTAAAATATTCACAACAGTTTTAGTTTCGTATTTCATCCCTCAACACGAAAAAGGGGAAAATAAAACTGCAGCTAAAATTTCCCTGCTTACAGTATACCAGAGGAACATCAATCTAATTTAAATTAGATCTACCAATTGTTCCCTACAATCATTCATTTCATGGAAGATCTAACAACATCCCAGTTTACTATCTGTTTTGATAATTTACTTTTATCATAAAGCTTCATGTCTTCAAAATCATGTAGACTGGATTCTGATTGGTTCATGTCAAAGGTCATAGAACTGAAAGTAAAATCGGATGTTGTTAGATCTTTCATGCAGTGACAGTAAAGAACAATTGGTAGGTCTTATTTTAATTTGATTGGAGGAACAAATGCTTTGTTACAATCACCTAATGATGGTATCTCCTCTACCTTTGCCAAAGAGGGATATGCCCTCTTAAAATTACAATACTATGTTTTCCCTCTTTAACCAAATGGGACATAATTTTCACACCAAGGTCTTCTTTCATGATCTTCAAATAAGACCCTGTCCAGTAAGACTTTGGTATAAATGCACAGTTATATATTTTTTAGAATTTTTATTTAGGGAAGTGATATATATATGCTTTGGATTTGACTTCATCTTTTTTTTTTCTTTCATTGCTGATGCCTGAAATCTAATTTTAGATTTAAAAGTTTATTAGATATTTATTAATAAAACATTGGCCCATGTGAAAATATGTAGTTTGCAAGTGATAACTAGAGAAAGTTTATGCCCCTGCTGCCATTATCCAATGTTTTTGTTGATGTGTTTACTTTTCAGTTTTGGATAAAATTTATTTACTTTAATTTGTGTCTGTAAGACACATATGATGCCCCTGCAGTTATATATAAAACACAGACATCTAATTTCTAAGCACTTGATAAACAAATTTCAAGAACTCAGATTTACATACATCTCGCACAACCTATTGATATAACCAATCAGGAGTTATTCAGAATCGACCCTTCATGCACACATTTCAATAAAATGTCCAAGTCCAACTACACCCCACCAAAAAACACAAATTTAGGCCAAAATCAAAATTATACGACAATATGCACATCTTCAGTCCAAGCCTAATCACAGTGTAAGGTAAAATAAATGTAGCTTTAATATATTTTGGAAGGTGTTGTCTGGAATAACAGTTCCAGAACACAAATTTCCATAATTTGACCAAGTTCAACTACCCCTCAAAATCACAAAATTTTGGCCAAAATCTAAACCACGACAATATGTACATCTTCAATCTATGCCTAATCACTGTGCAAAATAAAATTAATATAGCTTTGATATTGTGGGAGGAGTTATCCAGAATAAAAGTGACCAAAACACACATTTCAATAAAATGGCCAAGTTCAATTACCCCTCAAAATCACAATTTTCAGCTAAAATTTATACCATGACAATATGCACATATTCAATCCATGCCTAATCATTGTGCAAAGTAATATAAATTTAGCTTTAGTATTGGGGGAGGAGTTATCCAGAATAACAGCTTATCAGAGATGGAACGGATGTAATTATTGACAGACAGACAGACGGACGGACGAGGGTAAAACAATATTCTTTCTATAACAGGTTAAAATTTTGATAACTTAAACTGAATTTCAGAATGGGATTCAGGTGAATATTATCAAATGATGGTTTTCGAACAAATGTGAATTGGGCAAAAATACACAATTCCATACACACAAAAATTTAGCATTGGAATTTCCTGTTGAAATTATAATGATAATCACAAATGTAAAGCTTATAAAGCTGTCATGATTCTGCCATCTTATCACTGTTTGCACGATTAGATATTTGTGGTTCATTATGAGATTTTGATGTGGGAGTTAAGTATGCAATAGATTATGTTGCCATTGGCATGCAGCCTGGAATACTCACTTCATAATTCATTTTATTTGTTGCAGATTGAATGTATGAAAGAGAAGAATTCCGATGGGATGTCAGTTGGTATGATAATAGGAAACTTCAGTTGTTCACTTGCCTGGGTATTCTATGGACTTTTGCTCAAGGACTTCTTTATTTACGTATGTGATATTTAGCTTTAAAGGCAACAGTCTGTTGTAGTTATGTACATGTTTCTTTACTATATTAATGATAAGATTAAGTATTTCTATTTTCTACATCAACATTTAAATAAAATTCAATATTTGTCTCAATTATTTTAGTCCTTTATCCTTTAAATTCTGTCTGATTCCCAACTTATAATAATTGTGGATACATGTATGTAGAATCTGACATGAAAATGCAAACTTTCTATACCCCAGCAAACAAAGTTTCGGGGGTATATAGGAATCATCTCATCCATCCGTCTGTCCGTCCATGTACCTTGTTAGCACATGTTCTCCTAAACCCCTGCTTGGATTTTGATAAAATGTTGCACAAGTGTAGTACACCATCTCAAGATGTGCATGAAGTAATATGGTTGCTATCCAAAATTATTATGGGGAGATAATTCGTCTTTTAATATTTTCTTGAAAAGGGGGAGGATGAAGCTTGTCAGTGCATGGTCATCGAAATGCTGCTTGGATTTTGGTGAAATGTTACACAGTTGTAGTAATCCACCTGAAGATGCGCTCGAAGTAATATGGTTGTTGTCAGAAATTTTGAAGGGGAGATAATTTGTCATTGAGTATTTTCTGGAAAAAGGGGGAACCTTGTAAGTGCATATTCTCCAAAACTGCTGCTTGGATTTTGATGAAATGTTACACAGTTGTATCATACTGTATAGAAATTGTGAAGTTCCAGATCATGTTTGTTTTTAATAGGGATATATTTTTTACACATCACTCTATCCAAAAGAAGCCTTTTCAATTTGATCACTCTTAGACCCTTTCTAATCCCTCTTATTAAGCAATTATAAGGGGATATACCAGGAACAGTATGATATGACCACCGTAAATTAAACAGGCCAGGGATATACTGTAATTGTACATATTTTCGCGTTGTACTTATTTTCACGAATTTCATGGTCAGCAACTTTCCGCGAAAATAAGTACCTGCAAATGTACGAATTTAACATTAAAGTTATAAGGAAAGCACTCACTTCCGTGAAATTAAATACACGCAAACTTGGCTAGAAAGGAATCCTCGCGAAAATAAGTACCTGCAAATACAAGTACAATTACAGTATATGGTATGGAGACAATTTTTGACAAAAAAATAACTATGTATGTACATAAAACAGTGAAACGTTTTGTTGCTGTGGTACAGAAAATAAAAACATGAAAAAGCTTATAAGAATCCAAAAATTGAATCATTGATAAATTAAGATTTAGCCCCCTTTTGCACTTTATAGCTTGAAAATGGATAAAGCTATACTTTATGAAGAATTAAATGAAACAAATCCCTAAAAAATCTGATGAAAAAGAACAATTTTAGAAACTTGGAAAAACAATTCCCCTTATTGCTTAGAAATTTTATGAGTTACAAAACACTTGTTGAAAGCTTACTTTTAGAAAAAAAATGAAAGCATAATAAAAAAAAAAATTAGGTACTTCCTAAGAACATTCTTTTGCCCGTTTGTTCCAGAAATGGTAGGAGGTATGCTAAATAAGCCCTATGCCAAATTGTCAACCATTTTATGACCCGGCCATTTCTCTGAAACAGATTCACCTAGAACCTGATATTAAAATGGCAGCTTACACATTTGCCAAGGAACAGTATACTAAAATCTAATAATGATCCATATACTAGAACGAAAGTTTTGCTGTCCACAGACTCCAACCCCTATACAAAGATTACATTAAAAGGACTGCAATATTTTTGCAGATGTATGAAAACAGGTACAACCAGTATTCAACCATAAATATATAAGGTTTGTTGACTACCTTTTCATACAAGGACTTCTGTTTTCTCAAGATAATCAAGTTCCTATGATATACTGAATTACTTATTAAAGTGGCAAAAACTCCAATACTAAAAGTGGAGTTATGTAACAAATTTGGCAATTTTGCCATTGTGTTGGTATACATTAGGCCATACCAAGTTTATTAATTGGTTCTCAGGCCATTTTTCATTGAAACTGATGAGGGAGAGGTTTTTATACCCCCGCTCCGAAGGAGAGGGGGGGATACTGTTTTACCCTTGTCCGTCTGTCTGTCCGTCTGTCTGTCTGTCCATCTGTACGTCCGTCCGGAACATCTTTCGTCAAGGATTTCTCAGCTTGTGTATGTAGTAATGATTTGATATTTGGTCTGAAGCTTAAGTATGATGAGTTGTACCGTGTCTCCCCTTTTCAAGCCTGTCACTTATCTACTTCCTGTTTGACTTCATCAATTTTTCCCATTATACCAGTATATTGAAAATTTTTGGTCCATACATTTTTTGTGTCCACACTTGAACTGTGTCCACACCTGTATTGTATCTGCACACACTTAAATTTGCACTTTCCATATTGATTCAGTGTTCAATGAGCGGGGGTATAACTGGCTGCCATTCGGCGACAGCTCTTGTTTTTTTATCTTTTTATTTGTCAAAAATAGATGAGGCAGCTTTTTACATTGTAAAAACCACCAAAAATGTATTGAAATGGCAAAAATGGGGTCAATGAGTGGCTTTTTTTCCAGCCTCAAACTAGACGGAGGAGGACCTGAGAACTAATAAATTAATTTTTTGTTGCCTTAGGGTGAACTCAGATTCAAAGGATGAGTGGCAGTAAGACCCATTTTTGGCCCAAGATTTACCATGAAACTAAAACTATACAAACAGATGTCTTATGTTCCTGAAACATTGAACAAATATAGGGCTTTATGAAAATGATAAAGCTTTTTTCCATATCAGTTTGATTCTCATGATAATCAGTTAACTCAAAAGCTATATTTTTGGAAATAGTCAGAATTTCATAGATATTTGCTGTGTTTTGCACATTTTTGTGCTTTGAAAAATATGGGCACATCTGAATAACAACTTCATATTTAGTCAAAATGTGTAAAATGGTGAAATACATCATTTCTGAAAGTTTGAAGTTGTTGATTGCATGTGCCCCATGTGCACTTAAAGAAAATTTGCTTTGAGAACATTCAAAATTGCAGATTTTCTGATTTTCTTTCAAAAAGACGGCTCCTGGTGATGTCACAATAACGTCAAAATGAAAGGAATTCGTATTATTATATGTTTTCTTTGTAGCCAGATGTAATAGTTAATATTTCCCATAAATATCACACTATTTTAAACAACTTGATTTTTTTGGGCCAAATATGGGTCTTATTGCCACTCATCCTTTACTAATTAAAGCCACAAACTGACCCTTAATGATATAATTATTCAGGCCGGATATTGCTAGAATGCTCTTTGCGGTTAGAAATCACAACAAGTACCGGTAAATGATTTTAATAGTCTATTTAACTTCATGTTTTTAGATTTTAATTATATTTTTAGGGACCAAATATAGCTGGAGTTTCAACAAACTTTGCTAAAGGTGTTGTGAAAGTAATATATAGTGGAAGAAAAGATAAAGCAGCATGACTATGGAAAAGACTTAATTATGTTTGCATATATACTCAGTATTTTTAAGGGCACAGTTTACTAATGTATACTCTTAACTCTGAATCGTTTTGGTTGAACTTTGTACATTTTTTTAATTTGTACACATAGATATAATCCTTTGAAAAAAGGATCTTGATTTGATATACTTGATAATTTTAGAATTGAATAACTAATACATATAAAATTTTAAGATTTCTCTGTTATAGGCTTTTGTGTTATGACCCCAAAGATATAAATATTACTTAATATTAAGAAGCAAATATGTGTCAAAAATGTTTCGGAAGTATAGTTTCACAGGTTTTATTATTGTCTCTGCTATTTTAGAAACAGATTTTTGACAAATTTTCTTCATGAAAAATTATCTCTCTTTAATTAAGGATGTTTATTGAGAATGATAAGCATCTTGTGATAATTTGGAAATATATTGCTTAGTGTTAGATTTTGTCAAAGTTGGGACACTATCTTTAATGCATTGAAACAACATAAATATGATAATGATGACCACAAAAATTTTTATGCAAGTACAGGAGATGTTATAATAAAATGAAATTTACTATACAAATGTAAAAATCATTCAGCTTTTGATGAGTTTGAAGTTTCACATAAAGTTAAATATGAGTGTACAAAACATATGTAATTATCTTTTGATTGCAAAAAATGACATGAAACATAATATTAAATTATTGTAATATCTGTATCCTCTTTTATTTATAAAATGTATAATATATTTTTGGAAAGATTTTTATATTGTAGAAAATCTAGTCATTGTATTCATTGTAAAAGATACAAGTAGTGCATATTTAGTACATTTTGTTGTTTGAGATTGATTGTGATAGAGATTATTATTACAGACAGGTCATATTAAGTGCAATATATCTGTCAAGAATATATATATATATATAACAAAGATTATTGTCCCCCGCCGCAATGCGACAGAGGGACATAGTAATGGTCTGCGTCCATGTGTCCATGTGTCATGTTTTTTGTGGGTGCAACTCCTCTTACACCACAGGACAGATTTTGCTGAAATTTTTTGTGATTGTTTTTCACCAACTGTAGTTGATCAGATCATGCGGCCATTTTTGATTTGACAAATTTTACAAGGGTTATGGGACTTTATCGGTCTTAATGCATGCTACAGCTTAGGAACACTTTGTGGGCGCAACTCCTCAGAAACCACTGACGGATTATGCTGAAATTGTGTTTGAATATTTGCCACCATATGTACTTGATCATATTATGCCGCCATTTTGATTCGACAAACTTTACGGGAGTTATGGGACTTTATCGACTTAATGCATAGTACAACATAGGAAGACTTTGTGGGCACATCTCCTCAAAAGCCAATTAAGGGATTTTGCTGAAATTTTGCTTGGCTGCTTGCCACCTAATGCAGTTGATCATATCCTGCCGCCATTTTAATTCGCAAAATTTTACATGAGTTATGGGACTTTATCGACTTGATGCATACTACAAGATTGGAAGACTTTGTGGAAGCAACTCTTCAAAAACCAATGAACGGATTTTTCTCGAATTTTGTTTTTTTGCCACCATATATAGTTGATCATATCTTGCACCATTTTGATTTGACAAATTTTACAGGAGTTATTTAACTTTATCGACTAAATGCATACTACAACATGGGAACACATTGTGGGCACAACTTCTCTGAAACCAATGCACCAATTTTGCTGAAATTTTATATGATTGTTGGCATCTGTATGTACCATTTTATTGGTGTGTATTACACGCACATATTTTCCCCCAGTAAGGTCTTGGTGAGAGGGGATGCGTTTTATACATGCGAACTTGAAAAGACCATTTTTTTCTGACCACAACTAACTTAACTTCAGGTCGGAAATGACATTGGAAATAAGTATAAAATCCTTGTTGTGATCCAGATACGAACCTGTGTTTGATGATAACAAAGTTTGCTAATGTTAACATGATTAGATGTGTATTGTTTTCTATGTATACAACATGTATATTCAGAGATTTCCCGGTACCCAAAATTTCATCTCGATCGTGTCTGCCATATTTGTTTTGATTAGGTGAAGCCGATTCCAGTTTTCAGGGATACACGTTACTTGCAAGTCATAATGTAATTATATTTATGAAAAGGGATAGTTTAAATGAAGTTTATTAATGCATAAACCGATTATGAAGATCAATAAGGGAATATCAATTAAAAATTTACCAAAGGCTAACTGTAATATTTACGTATCCGTAACCGCCTTTGACTTTTAATTACATTTGAAGATAAACTTCCTGTGTTTACAAAATCAATGTTTTTCGTTTCCAAATTTCCCAAAATGTTTGAACAAACTATTAAATAAATACAGGTACAGTTATTCCTCTAAATATAAGTGAATAAAGCATCATGTATTCCATTTAATTCAGTCCACAAGGTAACTCTCGGCGTCTCTAGACATTTTTGGACAGAACATGTTGTTGAAAATTTACGTGCGTTTTTTACACACGAACTAGATTTTTTCTGATTCTTTTCCTCTGAGAAAGGGGGTGCGTTTTATACACCAATGCATTTAATACACACCAAAAAACGGAAGTTGATCATATTCTGCTGCTATTTTGTTTTGACAAATTTAACAGGCATAATGGGTTTTTATGACTTCATGCATACTACAACATAGGAACTTTTTTGACGCAACTCGTCGGAAACCACTGAACTGATTTTGCTGAATTTTATAGGATTATTAGCCACCCTATATATTTTATCATATCATTCCATTATTTGACAAATTTTAGGGATGTTGAGTTATATTGGACATTTTAGACGTTGTAACATAGGACACATCTCCTCTGAAACCATCACTCCCACTTTACTGCAGCGGCGGGGGACACATAGCTACGAGTAGCAATCTTGTTATAATAAGTACAGAAAAGGAATATTAATACAAAGTATCTGTGGAGACTGACTATTATAGAGATTATTAGTACAGACAGGGCATATTTAATACAAAGCATCTGTCTAGACTGACTATGATAGAGATTATTTTTACAGACAGGGCATATTTAATGCAAAGTATCTGTCGAGACTGACTACATAGAGATTATTATATGTATTACAGAGAGGACATCCTTAATACAAAGTATCTGTCGAGACTGACTATGATAGAGATAATTTCTATGACTAATTTAGTTAGCTGTATATGTTAGCTAGATACTGCAATACACTTAATTATTTTTACAATTCAATAATACATTTACTTTATTGTACTTTATATTACCTTACTACATAACGGCAAAAATTTTATAATGTCAAAGTAAAAACTCCAAGAATGGAAAGGTGCTCTGAAAAAAGTATATCTTGCTGATCAATAAGGAATTTGAGCTCTTAAATATTATAAGTAATTTAATTTACTTTATAAAGCTTAACATTCATTTTTATTGGCTCATATATAGGACAGTACTGAAAAAGGTATAAACACAACCATAACTACTCCACCATTTTACATATAAACAGTTCTAATAATTTGATGAGAACTAATCATTGGCAATTTATTAAGCTATGATTTATATAAACTACTTTGCGTATCATTTGACATCGCCATTTCTTCTTTGGCAACATTCAGTTGAACTTCAGTAGTTCGAAATGCGATAAAGCTAACACCATGGATATCTTGAACTCTTTTTCTTTGTTTAAATTTGAACACAGCTAGCTCGAACACCCCTTTAGCTCGAACTGTTTCATGGGTCCCTTGGGTGTTTGAGCAATCGAAGTTTGACTTTAGTATATATAAGGGATCTTAAATGCCCACCACTTTTTGTCAGTCATAACAGAATTTTTATATTTTTGACCAAACTGAATTTCAACCTTTTAGACATTTATAAAAATTTTATGCTAAAATACAGACATTCTACAACACTAGAAGTGTGAACCCAAATGTTGCTAATACCCAACACAAAAGAGCACCAACAAAAGGGAGTGATAAAGATGTTTAAGTTAATTGCTCAGTCACATGTTGTGTCCCAAAAAATGACAAAATTGGGCTGATAAATTTCAGGATTCTTGTCATGTATGTTTGTTGCCAAATAAAGCACTTGAAAGTAATTTTTATGCATTTTTCAGAAATAATTTTAGGAAGCATTTAGATACTTTTTATGGTGCTAAAAATTTATGGTAGATCAAAACATTATTTTGTGGTGCTGAAATTTGATTGAAACAATGTTGAACTACCTCTACCGTAACCTTTCATCATTTGTATGTCACTCTTCTGAAGAGAGGTAATACATGAAGAATATACAATGTATGTGAAGAGTATTCACATATCAGATTTATTTGTACAGGGCATTGAGATAGGGGGCATTATGATCTTCATTAATCTGAAAGTCTTTTTTGTGCTTAATACAAATATTTTTTCTGCTGAAGTGAAATATCCCGGTAAATCCTGCAATTTGATTGGTTACCTTGACAGGGGATATGAGACCATATCCCATGGTAGCAAAAGCACAATTTTTAAATGCTTTTAATAGAAAAGGTATAGCACTTCTAGCAGAATATAAAGTTATTTGGGCTTTACAGGGGATACGGGTTCATATTGCCTTTCTGTGCCCTATATCCCCTTCGCCTGACAGCTCAGGGGATCTAAAACACAGACAGGGAATATGAACCCGTATCCCCTGTGAAGATTCCCGAATAACATATAATATCATATTTGAAGACTTTACATGCAAATTGTTTAATCTTCTAAAATCTTTCAATGTGTGTTACATTATTCTAGTGGCTCATATTCTACATAAAATGACTATCATACTGTCTGTTATTTATTGAATTAAGGTTAGAATTTATTATCATTTATTGAATTTTGGTTAGAATTTATTATTATTTATTGAACTAAGGTTAGAATTTATTATTATTTATTAAACTAAGCTTAGATTTTATTATTGTTATTGATTGAATTATGGATAGAATTTATCATTTTTTTTTTACCATTTGAGCTACGGTTAGAGTTTATAATTGATTGAACTACAGTTAGAATTTATTATTATTGATTAAACTTCGGTTAGAATATATCCATAGTTGCCAACTCACATGATTTTCGCGTGTTACACACGCTTTTTCAACGGTTTACACGCGTAGATTTTGTCACACGGCGTGTACACGCTTTTCAGAACTTCACACGCCATTACACGCTTTTCGTTGTTTACGTTTTTGGTTATTAGCGATATCGCGTATTTCGTGATTCTCTGGACTTTTCCACACACGTTGTTTATGTTTTTGGTTATTGGCGCTATCGATTCCCGCGATTCTTCGGACTTTTCATGACCGTACAGTAAATTGCAAAACTTCGATTCGCAGAAACAACTGATTTGGAATCGTTTCAATAAATTTCTTGGCTGGCAACGCCGACTAAAGACACGAGTGCAAAGAGAAAACGAAATTTTATACCGGATCAGTGATACCAAAACAAAATTTGGGAGTCCGAGTTTAATGCAAAGAAAGTGATCGGAGAGTAGGGGGCTATGCAGTTTACACATTTATATTGTTGGATCATTTACAGAAAGTGATCTAGTCTGATATACAAAAGCTCGGGCTCAGTTGGAACTCCTAATCTGTCAAGATAGGTTCAAGGCCATTTCCTCCTTGCCAGCTACGAAAATTTGTTAAATGATGGCCATGGGATCATCAAGGACCAGGCTTAGAAAATCTTTGCTTACTTTTTGCCTTATTTTCTTGTAAATTCAACAAGACTTGTAATTGTTTTTAATATGTCCCTAGTCAGGTTGTTCTAAAATCAACAAAACAGTGTATATAAATTTTGTACAATAATCCAAAAGTACGTCACGCGTTTTCACACGCTTTTTGGTATATCATGCCATGTCATGACATGATTTTTCAATGTCGGAGGTTGGCAACTATGAATATATCATGATTGATTTACCTACAGTTAGAATGAATCATTATTGATTTAAGTAAGGTTAGAATTTATTATTATTGACTGAACTTAAGATTAAATTTTTTATTACTGATTGAGCTTCATGTACAGTTAGAATCAAATTTTATTATTGAAAATGTTTACTTAGTATTTATTATTATTGTTTGAACGAAGGGTAAAATGTATTGTTGTTTTCTTTTATTTTCCATTTATTTTATTGGACAAGTGGCATTTATCAATTTTTACTAATATTTTGTTAGACCCACCCATCCTTAACAATGTACGAAAATATTAGCAACTGGTGTTAACCCTTTCACCGAGTGTCCCAGGCGGAAGGAAATGTGAGACCACAACTTTCCTGGCAGAGTGAACACATTGATGGGTACGACACTTTAAATATTTGCCAAAAATTCATTTTTGGGGGTTGAATCTTAATTTTTTTGGCTTAAAAAAAAATAAACTATTGCAGACTTTCATATTTTATATATTTTAATTTAAATTTTGTATATATTTCCCTGTGAAACTTTGAATAGCACCCACCAAATGTGTCAAAATTTGGCAAAATTTGTATTCCTATTAAAATCCAAAAGATTTTTTCTAAAAATAAAGAAACATCAACAAAGTGAACATATCATCAATACGATACTCCTTCTTTACGATCGCCTGGCTTAAATTCTCATCTACGTCAAAATTTTATAATTTTTTATCCATAGAATCAGGAAGTAAGTGATCATTGTTATAGATTCACTTGACAATACTTAATTTTGAAATTGATGTTTCAAGAGATGCATTGAAGTTAAAAAAAAAAGGTCGGTAAACTCACTTTCGAGTAAATAAAGTTTGAAAATTTGGTGGGAACTGAACCTCTCTTGAATTTTCTGTGAATTTGCTTTTGAAATTTGAACCTTTTCAACCGTTATTCAGAATTATGAAAAGCTTCACACCCCCCNCCAAAAAAAAAAAAGAATTAAAATTCTTCTTCCAGAATGGTGAAAAGATAAGTTGGGCCACCTGTGCAGAAAATTCTAGATAAAATCTGAAAAGTTCACATACAGTCACAAACCTTCTTTAAATGTATTATTGCTTGTGTAACTTTATAATAAATAATTGTTAACAGGGTACCAATTGTTATAGTATTTTTAATATAAACTGAGTACCAATAATTTTATTTTGTTTTTACAAATTTTTTACATTAACACTGCATTTGATATATGGCATTTTACCAAAAAATTAAAGGTGCATTACATGATACCTTATGACAATTTTTATGTGCAAAATTTCAATGTTTCAAGGGGCATACCTCCAGAGATAGTTTCACACCTAAAGGATGCCGGCTGTTGATTATTTTTGTCAGATTTTTAAACTTCTCTGAATTCATCCATTCAAAAGCATTACAATTTTTTTCTCCAGAACCCAACATTTTGTATGGTACTTTCATTTGATACAAATGTACATCTTGAGTATTCTGACAAAATTCCCATGAATTCTATATATTTTGTCACATTAGTTCATGGATATGCATTGCTATTGGTAAAGTTTTGAAAACTTCAGGGGTCTTCAGTTTTCTGCCAAACTTTCTTCTGTATTGAAAACATGATCAGCAACCTGTCATTTTTATACGCCTGTCGAAAGACGGACGTATTATGGTATACCCTCAGTCCGTCCGTTAACTTTTTGGTTTCCTGAGATTTTTTCTGTAACTGCTTGACATATTGATTTCATATTTGGTATATGAGTATACCTAGGTGAAATACAGATCAAGACCCAATTTGGTTCCGGTCAGTTGATTTTGTACAGAGTTATGGCCCTTGGACTTAGTGAAATTTTGAAAAATATAGGTTTCCGGAGTTTTTTTCTGTAATCACTTGACATATTGATTTCATATTTGGTATATGAGTATACCTAGGTGAGATACAGATCAAGTTCGAATTTGGTTCCAGTCGGTTGATTTTGTACAGAGTTATGGCCCTTAGACATAGCAAAATTTTTAATAATATAGGTTTCCGGAGTTTTTTCTGTAACCGCTTGACATATTGATTTCATATTTGGTATGTGAGTATATCTAGGTGAGATACAGATCAAGTTTGAATTTGGTCTTGGTCAGTTGGTTTTTTTACAGAGTTATGGCCCTTTGACTTAGTGAAATTTTGAAAATATAGGTTTCCGGAGTTTTTTACTTTGACCGCTTGACATATTTATTTCATATTTGGTATGTGAGTATATCTAGGTGAGATACAGATCAAGTTGGAATTTGGTTCCAGTTGGTTGGTTTTGTACAGAGTTATGTCCCTTGGACTTTGTGAAATTTAATTTGTGATATTTGTTAATTGTTACATTTTTGGTAAGGCACATATTCTGTTTGATTTTTTTTTTCAATAAAAATTTTGTTGTGGTCCAACAATGCCATTAAGTTCGCCTTGACAGTGGGAGGGCGTATCATGCGCTCTTGGCGCAGCAGTTTATTTTTTTATCAAATTATTTCTTTTTCAGTTTTGACACAAAATAATATTCATCTGAAATCCTATTTATTTTCAAATTGCTCAATGAACATTCTTACCCTGATTTAAACATTTGCCTGCCTTTCATTACAAACAATGATTGGGAAAGTGCGAAATATTTATGCCTTGTATTATCTTCTTATATATGCAAAGCAAGTTTTTGTTTTAGTGGTCACTTAAAATTGCTGCATACTTCAAAACTTTTGGATGGATCAATAAAAAGCAGCCTCATGGTGACTTCAAGATGAAGAGCAACAATAAAAGCTTTGTTCCTTTGCTTGTTTTTAACCAAGTATTTATAGAGAATTTGTCTCATGTGCATTTACTCCATATCCTTTCATCCACCAATTGAAATGAAGTGTTACAGTATTTTCTTAATCTTATCTTCACATCAGTACACTACAGTTGATCTGATTTTTCAACTTTCCATATTAAATTCAAACGTGGATTGTATGTTTACTTGTATAACATAAATCTTGTCGATATTGACATGCATTTTAGATTTTGGTATTTATTAAAAGATTAAAGACCACAAATAATTATTTCTCAAACATAATTTTTTTCAATGCACTGAGAAAAGTATACAATAGTGAGAAAAACGTATTCCATTTCTGTTTATATCCTTTTATATGCAGAATTTATTAAAAACAAAAATAATGTTAATTTTTCTCTTTTGCCCCCTTTAGGCCTTTTGTTTCTTGCAAATGGTAGATCCTTCTGCAGTCCTATTAACTAAAGGGCTTTTCCATTTAAAAATCACATCAACCTTCTGGAATATAAGTGTAAATCACTTCTATGGGTGGTAGGTTCAATACCTGCGCATAGACAAATTTTCTTACTAAAATATAGAAATCACTACCACGCATGGCAGGTACGAAAAAAATGTGGTGGTCCTTGGAGTTGATATATGCAATATAGAATAGCCCTTTTTGAAATTTAGCAATTTCATCATCAATGAATTAAACAAACCTCATCAAAATATGACATAAGACATGTCTTGTTGGAAAATATGAGGTAACTCACAATTTGGTCCATAGTTCTGAAATGCATTGGGCCAAAACTTCCATATTTTTTTGTCAAGAAACATTATCTAAAAAATTCATGAACATCTGTTCACCAGAACCAAAGTTCCTCAACAAAACTAAGTTGTCCACTGATGATGCCAGTGATAATGAGGACAACAACAACTATGTACACACCACACAATAAACTTGCAAAATTGTACAGTGTATGTATCAAAAACTTTTACTATTTCTAGTCAAAGTGAACATATTTTGAATTTACATTGATTCCATAAGGCTACATCAAGTTATTTAGTAGATAATCATCCAGGTGGGTCACAAACAATGGAATGGACAGAAGGCTTTATATGTATTTTTTTATTTTGTCCCTCCTTTAAATCAAGTAAGATGGTAAATCAAGTAAGATTCTATCTTCTTCAGAACTTTAACTTGAAATGGTAAAATTTGTGTAAACTGGCTTTATAAGTTTAGTAGACAACCTTTTTTTGAGCAATCAAAACTGATTTGTGTCTGAAAAATAAAAATTTGTTGGGCGAACGTATTGTGGTAGGTTTGGCAGGGATGAGAATCTATCAAATAACTTGATATGGCCTTATATACTTAGTTTACCTATGGTTATTTTTGTATAAATTGGGGACATTTCCATTAAAATTCTGTAATTTATCCTTGTCAGAGATATATTTTGTTATATCTGTGTTTATATTTATTATCATTAGAGTATTGTGTCAAGATAGCTCATGAGAATAGAGATATTATTTATCATATTCCTGCCTTAATATTTTAATACAAATGTACGAGACAAATGCTCAAAAATTATGCCTTAATATATAAAAATATATATTATAATCACAATTTGTTAATTTTGTTTATTGTTACTATGCAAAATGTTAAATACTTTGATACAAGACCACTTGTTCACATTATTTATACCATGTTATCAAATAAAGTATTATAACAAGGGGTATTTGAGTATTTCTGATAGATTGGATATTTTTCCATCAGCTGTCTAACATTTGATTTGATTTGAAACACATTGAAGCTTTAATATGTGATCATAGCAATGTTAAATGATCAATAGTCTTTCATTTTGTGCAATTTCACCCTGAAGTTTGAGGTACTAATACTTGGTACTGATAATGAAAGAATACTTACTATTTCATTTTCATCCCAAACCTCAGTGTTGAATCTGCATATAGTGTTGCTCTTGTCAGTACTTTGGTATATCTTGTTAAGTTTTTCATTAATCAAAATTCTTTGAAAGTTAGAGATATAAAAATTTAGTGGTAAAAATAAATGTCCATCATAGTACTGATTTTTCAATTTTTGACCTGTATTTGAAATTTGAGTGACTGGCTACATTTTTGCTGAGATCCATCACAGAGAAACAACAATGAAAGTTGGTCAGTACCTATGTTTTGGATAGGACTGTAGGGTCAACTAGTAGAATCAGAGCATTACTCATATAAAGATACATGTATCTGCATGTGAAATACTGTACTAATTGCTTGCAAAAAACTTGGCCTTCAAGTAATAATGTGGGGTCTGGGCAATCTTCTGCATTTGGAATCAGGATTTACTCTTGAACAAGAAACTGCACTTCAGATATCAAGTGACTAGGACTACTGGTCTAGGCTATACTAACTTCTTACAAAAAAAGCTTGCTTTGCACAACTGAGAGGTCAGAACCAAAAACTAATTACTGATTTGAGTTGTATACATACTGAAGAAACTGCATATTACAAGTGTAGGACCTATATATATATATCTTCCACTTCTGCATCTAACATCAACCATATTGGTATGCATGATGCATTTTGGGATGACGGCTGAAATCCAATGCATACCTCTGATGGTGTCTGTGTCCTACATTTTATGCATGAATGATTCCGTCATAAAGAATTGTTATAGCCCATTCCTCTGACTGACATTTCCTATATCAACCATATTGGTAAACATGATGCACCTAGGGATGACAGCTGCAATGAACACTTTTGATGTGTCATCGGGTGCTGAACAACTCTCTTATGAAGAATAGTTGGAAGTCCATTTCTGCGCACTGACATGTCAAATTTCAACAATATTAGCAGGCCTGTCAAGTCTCACGCATGAGGCGTGAGACTCACGCAAATTTTATTTAGATTTTCGACAAATCCTTTGATCTTTTAATTTTTTCCTTTGATCTTTGAAATTTTTCACAAATCTCACGCAAAGCTATTTTCAAAACTTGACAGGTCTGTATTAGTGTAGTGTGCATGATGCACCTGGGGATTACAGCTGCAATGACTGCTTTAGGTGCTGTCTTTGACCTATATTTAATGCATGAATGACTCTTGTTATGAAGAATGGTTACCGGTATTACCTGTTCATAATGACTGACGAGTTCAACATGTGACAAAACAAATTTTTAGTGCTAGACTATAAGAAAAACTTATTCCAAGTTATATTCTGTTCAATAAGCCCATATCCTCATCCTAGGGTCTAATACAACACCCTCCTATAGCCCTTAAACGGGGGGACCTAGGGGCGTCCAAAGGCATAGTTATGAAGGAAAGGGTTAAATATGTTATATTTGACTTGACAAAAATAGAATTCAGTTTTAATTCAGTAGATTTTTAGTCCAAATACATATTTACTCATTTCCATTTTTTTTTCAAACAAAAGTCATGCACTCATTTCAGAAAATAAAATAATGTGTTTCAAGGAAACTTTTATTTTGCCATCTAGACTATTTTAAATCTTTTATTTTTATTTTTATTCCGTCCCCCTGACCCACTAGTTAAGATCAAAAGTCCCGTAAAACAGATTATAAAAAATGTTGGCCTAAAGTAGAATGAAACACATCGTGAACATCTAAAATGTGTATTTAAGTCTTCCTGCAAGTTTGATTGAAAAGTACAAAGCAGTCTGAAAGAGTTGCAGATAGGGGAGGCATACCCCAAAACCTCGATTAAGCTGAAATGACAAAGTCCAAAGATAGCTAGAAAACCTGAAAAAATAAAAATAGAAAATAAAACAAAATGCATGTTGCACATCTGCAATATATATTGTAGCATTCTTGCAAGTGTGGTTGGAAAGTACCCATTGGTCTAGGAGAAGTTGTGAATAATGGAGGCATAACCTAAGACTCCAATAAGCTAAAATGACAAAGTCTAAACATAGCTAAAAACTCTAAAAAAACAAAAATAAAATGCATGTGCACATCTATATTATATACCGAAGAATTCCTGCAAGTTTGGTTGGAAAGTACCCAGCAGTTTAGAAGGAGTTGCGGATAATGGAGGCAAACTCTTAAGACTCCAATAAGCTAAAATGACAAAGTCCAATTATAGCTTGAAAATCTGGAAAAAACAAAATTAAGCCTCACTTTCAAAAATTTGCAAAATTTATTTAACTTGATGTGAGGTATTTCATAACTTGTTCTAGTTATGGAAACTATATTTATTCCATAGGGTTCTATGTTGAAATATGTTCTGCGCTTGGGGTCATGTTTATAATAAGATCGAAATAATATGAGCAATCTTTGTAAAGGACCTTCCATACGTCATTCCTGTGAAGTTTGGTTGAATTTACTTCAATTGTCAGAGCAGATAATGAAAAAGATGTTTTTTCTGTAGCCTTCCCATGTTAAACAAAGTTGTGCAAACGGGGTTGTGCACTGCTAGGCATGTTTTTGTCAGATAAGAATGAAATGCATGAGAAATCTATGTAAACAACAAAGTACTGAAGTTACCGTAAATTTAGTTTCTGCATATGCGCATTTCGACAACTTATTTCTCTTCAGTGCTGATAAAATCAAAACATTAGGAAATCAATAAACCGAAATATGCGTAATAAAGCTGATAGAGAACCAATAGGATCTAAAAAGGAAAGCCAAAACCAGCTAAGGACAAAGCAAAATTTTCTTATTTATAGTTATTGCAAGTTTTCAGATAAAATCGGTTTTCGGGCCAGCAATGAAGTACTGGCTACTGGGTTGGTGAATACCCTCGGGGACTAATAGTCCACCAGCAGAGGCATCCCCCTAGTGATTATAAACAACTTATTTCAACAACTTATGTCTGAAAAGAACCCTCTATAGATCATTCCTGTAAAGTTTGGTTGAAATTGCTCCAGTTGTTTCAGAGGAGAAGATGAAAAGAATTTCCTGTTGGGCCAATGTTAACAATGTTCCATGCTGGGAGGCCATGTTTTTAGTCAAATCCGAAAATCCGAACAAAATGAGCAATCTTTGTAAAGGACTTTCCATACATTATTCCAATACAGTTTATTAAATTTGCTTCAATAGATTCACAGTAGATGATGAAAATATATTTTTCTCATAGGGTCCAATTTCAAAAACTAGAAAAACTGAGCAAAGCTCACCAATAAATACCCCCCCTACCCCCATTTGATTCCAGAAATTAAAAATCAATCAAATTAAATTCTGGAATGGGAGGTGCACATCTACATTATGTCATAAAGACTTTGTTAAAGTTTCATGAAAATCTATTCAGCGGTTCAGGAGGAGTAGCGGCTAAGAGTTGGGTACCCACTTGTAATGTAATGGTTAAGTCCATGTTTTGCTATTGGAAACCCCAACAATCAATAAAATCAAATTCTGAAATAGGAGGTGCACATCTACATTATGTAATAAAGACTGTGTTAAAGTTTCATGAAAATCTATTAAGTGGTTCAGGAGGAGTAGAGGATAAGAGATTGGTACCCACTAGCAATGTAATGGTTAAGTCCATGTTTTGCTATGGGGAAACCCCCAAAAAATTAAATCAAATTCTGAAATACCGGTATAAGGTGCACATATATATTATGTCATAAACCCTTTGTTAAAGTTTCAAGAAAATCTATTCAGTGGTTCAGGAAGAGTAGCGGATAAGAGATGGGTCGACCCTCAGGTGTAACGGACAGAAAGACGGACGGACCCCATCACTATATACCCCCCACTTTTCAAGCGGGGGGTATAATAAGTCTGAAAAATTGATGCTGGATGATGGACAGCAGATACTAAGTGATAACAATATCTCACACTGACCCTTTTGGTCAAGTGATCTAATAATGCTGGAACAGGTGAGCTCACAAAAAATTTATTGATCAATAGACCATGAAGTCAAGTTTAAGTCATACTGAAGGCAGTCACATAAACTCAAAATCAGCCTACATACCAATTATACTGGTAGCTCCTAATATCGTGGTACGTAGCTACACAGAAATGGTGATGTCACAATTAAAAATTTAGCTGAAATGAACGTGAATACCAGGATATTATGGAACCCATGATATTAGGAGAACCTACTATATTACTTCTGTACCACTTACGGCTTTCAAGAAACAGATATTATTTGAAAAACTTAACATGGTTGTTGAACCATAAAATACATGATCCAATGTCTGTCTCCGTCATAAAGTGCTTGATGCATACTAACATAGAAAATATAATGATGTTCCTACATCAGGAGGTTCATATATATACTCAAACAAAAAAGATTCTAAGCTTCTGCTGACTTTGAACACATGTCTCCCTTTCCCTGACATTCATCATGGACAAGACACAAATCATAGTGAAACCACCACCATAAACACTTCCCTATATGTATTTTCCAATTGTTTGTAAGAATATGCCATCCCTATATATGTCTTGGCTCTACAACCCTTTTTTTCCTCAAGAGACAGTAAAATTTAAAACCTTGACAGATGACTTATTCTTGATATTTTTTAAGGTAAATAACCCAATAAAAATCAATATGACCATAACAATAAATTTGAATAATACTACTCCACTCCTGGATAAACAAGAGCTGTTGCCGAATGGCAGCCAGAGATACCCCCACTCATTGAACCTTGAATCAATATGGTAAGTGCAAATTTAGTTGCTTGTGGACACAATATAGGTGTGAACAAAGTATGAGTGTGGATACAATGAATATGGACATAATGATATAATCCTCAAGAAATAACTTTTCTGTCGAAATCAGACATAAATAAAATTCACCCTCTTTGGCCTCTTTGACATTTTTAACAAAAATCATAAATTAAGAGAAATTTTGTTCCAACACTTTGAAAAAACTTCTCAAGTGGATTACAATGAAAGAGGTGTTTCTCCCCACAGCTTTGTTTCACAATATCTACCGGGTATCCTTTGAATTGTCCAAAAAATCATTGCAGAAGGAATAAATAAAGTCAGTCAAATTATCTCCCCTTCTTAGTTTCAGACAATAATTATATTCCTTCATGCTTATCTCTATATAGTATCCTTCCTTTGTGTAATGATTCATAAAAAATCTTCTAGTGGTTTAAGAGGAGTTATGCTTACGAGGTAATCTGCACAGATGGAATCAATGAAAAGTCAAAAGTCAAATTTTCTCCCCTCCCTGCTTTTCCACAAAAATTATATTCTTTCTTGCACATGTCCATATAGTGGCCTTCCTTTGTGTAAAGTTTCATTAAAATCCTTCATGTGGTTTAAGAGGAGTTGTGCTTATGAGGTTATCTGTGCAGTTGGAATCAATGAAAAGTCTAAGTCAAATTATCTCCCCTTCCTGGTTTTGGACAATAATTATATTCCTTCCTGCACATGTCCATATAGTGTTCTTCCTTCGTGTGAAGTTTCATCAAAATCCTTCAAGTGGTTTTAGAGGAGTTGCACTTACAAGGTAATCTGTGATTAAGATGGAAAAATGCATGGGTGTTCCACAGAACACATGTGTCACCTGCACTATATATATTTAAGAATTCTTGTGTTCAAAATAGAATTACAAAGTCCATGTTGCACATCTAAATTATGCACTGAGGCATGCATTCCTCCAAGTTTGAAAGAAAGATACAGGGCCATCTATCATGAGTTGAGGATAATGAAGGCATATCCTTAAGACTTCCATAAGCAAAAACAACATAGTACAAAAAAACAATGTAAAATCTGATAAAAACAAAATTAAAGAAAAACAAAATACATGATGCACATCCTACATTTCTGCAAGTTTTGTTGAAAAATGCCAAGTGGTTTAGGAGGAGTTGTGGATAATGGAGATGTGCCCTCAAGACTCCAGTAAGCTAAAATGACCAAAAAGTCCAAAAACAGTGTAAAATCTAGAAAAAAATTAAATTAAAGAAAAACAAAATCCATGGTGCACATCTTTTACATATACCGAAGCATTCATGTAAGTTTGGTTGAAAAATACAAAGCCGTTGAGGAGGAGTTGTGGATAATGGAGACATACCCTCAAGATTCCTGCTGAGTAAGCTAAAATGACAAGGTCCAAAAACAGTGTAAAATCTGGAAAAAAAATAAAATTAAAGAAAATCAAAATGCATGGTGCATATCTTCAACATATACTGAAGCATTCCTGCAAGTTTCGCGGAAAAGTGCCAAATGGTTTAGGAGGAGATGCGGATAATGCTTATTATTTTTGAGCCATACAGATGGACAGACAGACAGACAGACAGACACAAGACGACGGATAGTGATCCCTATGTGTCGATCCTGCACTAGGTGCATGTGACACAATCAATGAAAAGTAGAAAGTCAAATTATCTCCCCTTCCTGGTTTCACACAATTATATTCCTTCATGAACATGTCCATACAGTGTGCTTCCTTTGTGTAAAATTTCATTAAAATCCTTCAAGGTGTTTAAGAAGAATTGTGCTTACGAGGTAATCAGTGCAGATGGAATCGATGAAAAGTAAAAAGTCGAATTATCTCCCCTTCCTGGTTTCAGACAATAATTACATTCCTTTATCCACATCTCCATATAGTGTCCTTCCTTTGAATAAAGTTTCATTAAAATCCTTCAAGGGGTTTAGGAGGAGTTGAGCTTACAAGAAGTGTGGACAGATGGACAGACGGACGGACAGACGGATGGACCAGTCAAAAACTATATACCCTTCACAACTTCTTTTCGTGGAGTATGAAAAGTAAATCAACAAGTATCAAATACTAATAATACTTTCCTCCAAGATACATATAAGCAGTAGAGAAATATTTCACAACCCATAATATTGTAGGAGGTGATGTTTTAACAAACAACGATCCCCAATGCTAATAAATGGACAGGCATACAGACACACAGTTAAATAAATAAATTTTCCTGACTTATCATCCACAGGGCATATAACATCACTGTATCCGACAAAATCCCCTACTTTTACGCACCCAATTGATGTAGACAACATTGTCAGGGTCAGTTCTGGTGTCTAGACCCAAGGCTTCAAAATGTTTTATGTTGCAATGAATGAGAGTGTAGACTTCACTTCAAATAGATTCTAAAGTGAATTTTGTGATGACTTTATTAGGATTGTCAGGGTCAGTTCTGGTGTCTTGACCCAAGGCTTCAAAATGTTTTATGTTGCAATGAATGAGAGTGTAGACTTCAC
The DNA here is from genome assembly GCA_002080025.1 of Modiolus philippinarum. NCBI lineage: Eukaryota > Metazoa > Mollusca > Bivalvia > Mytilida > Modiolidae > Modiolus > Modiolus philippinarum. The sequence continues at coordinate 104,104 of MJUU01037831.1, forward strand.
TTCAAATAGATTCTAAAGTGAATTTTGTGATGACTTTATTAGGATGTAAAGTTACTAAGTTTCCATTGTAGAGATTTAATAAACTATGCCACATATGCCCTGTTTTCAGGGTTCCATTAAATTATCACACATCACTGCATGTATGTTGTGGAATTATTTCACTGTCAGTGCTTTAGTTTTCAGTGTTGTCATGTTAAATTTTAGTTTTGTCTTCTTCAGTAATGTTTGTGGTACGGATTTGTCCTTGTCCATATTTGAATACTTAAGTGATTACAAAGGCTTTTCAAAATTTCACCTTGGTACTCTTTGAGGGTTAGAGAAGCAACACGTACCATGGCTCTCAATTGGTTTTGTCTCAGGGTTAGAAAATGACAGTAACCAATCAGTAACCTAACAGATCTTTCAAAACATATGCCTCACTGGCCGTGTGACGGGTGCTGTGTGCAGAGCAGGACATGCTTACCCTTCCGGAGCACCTGATGTCACTCTTGTTTTTTGAGAGTTCACACTGTTAGTGCTTTAGTTTTTTGTGTTGTATATGTAATGTTTGTGTGTTTTGTGGTCATGTGGTGTCTTTGGTCTTCCGTCTTTTGGTGTTCTTGCTTTTGCCTTGTCTCTGGACTTTGATTTGTGTAATTTTGTGCTTTGTTCCTTCAGTATTCTACTGCCGTTGTTTTTCAAACTGAATACATCAGATAAGAATATTTTTTTCTGTCTTGCACCATTCTCATTTGGTTGATGTCCAATTGTAAAATTGATATCAGTGTAATAATCCCTGAAGAAGAATAAAGTTAACAAAGTCTGTCCCACACATTATTTCTTTTTACTACCGTGGATTTAGTCACTTGAATAATTCAAATTGCATCATTTTCAGTCTTTCACATATTTAGACGGTGGAAATTCATTTTGTAAAAGTTTTCTAGGAAGAAACTTGGTCTGTTTTTGTTCTGCAAACTTTTGACCATTTTGGATTATTGATTACCTGTGTTTGGTCCTGATACATATGTATCAAAATTTTATACAGCCAGAGTTTATGCATGTATTTAATACATTTTCATTTCATATACATTGTATGACAGGAATTTTAAAAGAATCAAAATGCATGGGTGTTCCATGGAACACATGTGTCGCCTGCACTATATACTTAAGAATTCCTGTGTTTGAAATAGAATTACAATGTCCATGCTGCTTATTTACATTACATTATGAAGCATGCTTTCCTCCAAGTTTGGCAGAAAAATACAGAGCCATTAATGAGGAATTGTGGATAATTGAGACATACCGCAAGACTGGATAACCTTAAGTGCAAGTTCAATGATAATATGGAATTTTGGAATAAATGAAAAGAAAGAAAAACAAAATGCATGGTGCACATCTTCAACATATACTGAAGCATTCATGAAAGTTTTGTTGAAAAATACAAAGCTGTTGAGGAGTTGCAGATAATGGAGACGTAAACTCAAGACCCCAAAAAGCTAAAAAAACAGAGTAAAAAACTACAAAATGTGTCTGTAAGACACAGACACCCCGCCAATAAATTTATCTCAAAATGAATTGTGATGAAATGCAAAATTTAAACAAAATCATTCAACCATAAAATGTAAGTTATGGAAACCAAATTAATTGTGAAATAGCCAGATCTCCTTTGAATGTTACAGTAAAATATTATAATGCTAAAATACATAGTAGATGAGAATAAGACTTAAATGCAAAACTAAACCAAAGTCACTGAAGTGTAAAATGTAGGTCAAAGCCACCTAATTGTCAATTATTTGGGTAGTTCTCATCAAGGCAATTAATTTGATGAAACATCATTGTCCTATAAAGTGTTGTTTTTTAGAGAAATGGACTGTAATGCAAAACTTAACCAAAGTCACTGAAGCATAAAATGAAGGTCAAAGCTACATAATTGTAAATTATTTAAATAGTACTCATCAAGGCAATTAATTAGATGAGACATCATTGTACTATAACGTGTAGTTGTTGAGAAATGGACTTTAATGCAAAACTTAACCAAAGTCACTGAAGCGTAAAATGTAGGTCAAATGGATCTAATTGTCAATGATTTGGATAGTACTCATCAAGGCAATTAATCAGATGAAACATCATTGTCCTATAATGTGTAGTTGTTGAGAAATGGACTTTAACGCAAAACTTAACCTAAGTCACTGAAGCGAAAAATGTAGGTCAAAGCCACATAATTGTCAATGATTTGGGTAGTACTCATCAAGGCAATTAATTAGATGAAACATCATTGTCCTATGATGTGAAGTTGTTGAGAAAACACAAAACTTAACCAGAGCCACTCAAGCATGAATTGTAGGTCAAAGAGTCAAACTACCTAGTGAACTCTGTAGTACTATCAAATATCTACCTACTGGCCTACTATTATTGTTCTACCTCTGACAGTTTCTGAGAAATGTACCTTAACACAAAACTTAACCGGACATATGGATGGAAGAAGAGACAAGGGTAACACTATATGCCCCTTCCACATTCGTGGGCGGGGCATAAAAACAGCTTAAAATCTGGAAATAAAACAAAATGCATGGTGTACATCTTCAGCATATACTGAAGCACTCCTGCAAGTTTGGTTGAAAAATGCCAAGCGGTTTAGGAGGAGTTGCGGATGATGGAGACGTACCCTCAACACTCCAATAAGCTAAAAAAAAAAAAACAAAGTCCAAAAACAGCGTAAAATCTGGAAAAAAACAAAGTAAAGAAAAAAAAATTCATGTTGCACATCTTCAACATTCACTGAAGCATTCTTGCCAGTTTGGTTGAAAAGTGTCAAGCGGTTTAGGAGGAGTTGGGGATAATGGAGAAGTACCCTCAACACTCCAATAAGCTAAAATAAGTCCAAAAATGTGTAAAATCTGGAAAAAACATAATTAAAGAAAAAGAAAATGCATGGTGCACATCTTCAACATATACTGAAGTATTCCTGCAAGTTTGGTTAAAAAGTGCTGAGCGGTTAAGGAGGATTTGTGGATAATGGAGATGTACCCTCAACATTCCAATAAGCTAAAATTACAAAGTCCAAAAACGCGTAAAATCTGGAAAAAACAAAAGAAAAGAAAAACAAAATGCATGGTGCACATCTTCAACATATACTGAAGCATTTCTGCAAGATTGGTTGAAAAGTGCCAAGCGGGTATAGAGGAGATGCGGATAATGCTTAAAATTTTTTAAACATACAGATGCACAGACGGGACGGACAGACAGATGCAAGATGACAGATAGTGATCCTATGTGTCGATCCTGCACTAGGTGCAGGCGACACAAAAATGACATGGGTTTTCATGAATGTTTGTTTCTACTTCACTGTTTATGAACCCCACAATGCCTCTTGTTTCAGAAACTTTATTCTCAATTTTCTTTTGTTTTCAAAACTACAAGAATCAATATCTGACAAATCTGATACAAAGTTCTAACAATATGTAAAGGAAATGATAAAAATAGTAATGGTGGATTACATGATACCCCGCCACGTTTCACAAAATTTCGAAGTATCAAGGGGCATAACTCCAGAACCTCTTAGACCTCTGAACCCATATTCGAACTCGACCTGAGTTTTGTGGTGAACAAGCTACATACCAAGTTTGAAGACTGTATGTTATTCCGTTCAAAAGTTATCAGTCGGAAACCTTCGGGGGACGGACGGACACACGACTGAGGGAATCACATAATACCACACCACTACGTGTGGCGGGGTATAAAAACAAAAACAATCTTTCACTTCATTTATTTCATTTTCCATTCATTTCATACAATAAAATATTCCTTTGTATTTCATTGTCTTAAAACAAAACATAAAAATTGTCAAAGTTATCTTCTTATCTTAATGGAAATAAAATCTGATGGTAGAAATTCTTAATTAAAGTTTATGCTTTAATATTGTCAACCACACTCGGCCACAGACATAAACAATTATACTTCAAGCTTACACAAGACATATTCATTCATTCCATTTTCACATATGACAACAATTTATCCAAATGCTGTTGTGTCTCTGACACAGAGAATGGATTACATGAACCTATGTAACATCAACTGTTATCTGGCTGAATCTTGCTCTGTAGATGTATATCTTTGTCTTTTTCTTTGCTTCATTCCCTTAAAAAATAAAGTTAATGTATTCTGATTTAGTACTGATTATTATATAATTTGATAATAACAGTTGTAAAAATCCTATGCATCAAGCAATACCCCACTACAATATTGAAGGACAATATTATCAATAAGAGTTGTCAGAGGACAACATAGCTCGCAGGGGATCAGAGTAACCTCAATGCATAATAAATCTGAAATAATAAATTTTTGTAATTGTTATGTCTTAAAATTTTTATATGTGATATAAGGAAGTCACATGCCAAACAGGAACTCCTTTCCAAAAAAAAAAAAAGTTCTATTAGCAGGGTTCAAGTTTTTTTTTTAGATTGCCATCAGGACAATTCATAGGAAAGTCACATACCAAATATAAACACCCTATCACTAAACAACTTACTTATAGAAGAAAGGTTAAAAGTTTTTTCAAAATCGCCCTCGGGGCAAAATCAAGGCCAAAATGTCTACAAATACGATACTGCTAGAAAGCTCTCATAATAAGGAAGTTACATACCAAATATAAACACCCTATTACTAAAAGCCTACCTTCTAGAGGCGAGGTTTAAGTTTTTAAAAAATTGCCCTCAAGCCAAGGTCAACGTCAAAATGTCTAAAAATATGGCACCACTAGAAAGCTCTCATTATAAGGAAGTAACATGACAAATATGAACACCCTACTACTAAAAGCCTACCTCCTAGAGGGGAGGTTAAAGTATTTTTTTTAAATCGCCCCAGGGCAAGGTCAACGTCAAAATGTCTACAAATATGGTACTGCTAGAAAGCTCTCATAACTAGAGCTGTCGCCGAATAGCAGCCAGGTATAACCCCTGCTAATTGAACCCTGAATCAATATGACAAGTGTAAATTTAAGTGTGTGTGGACACAATACAGTTGTGGACAGAGTACAAATGTGGACACAATACAAGTATTGACAAAATGATATACCTCCCCCCCCCCCTTTTTCTTGAAAATATTAAAAGATAAATTATCTCCCCTTCAAAATTTTGGACAGAAACAATATTACCTCATGCACATCTTCAGGTGGTGTACTAAAACTGTACAACATTTCATAAAAATCCAAGCAGTGGTTTAGGAGAACATGCGCTGACAAGGATCATCCCCTCCCCCTTTTTCCAGAAAATATTCAAAGACGACTTATCTCCCTTTCAAAATTTTTGGCACCATCTATATAACTTCATGCACATCTTCAGATGGTGTACAACAACTATGTAACATTTCATCAAAATCCAAGCAGCCGTTTAGGAGAACATGCGCTGACAAGGTTCTCTTCCCCCCTTTTTCCAGAAAATATTCAAAGACTAATTATCCCCCTTCAAAATTTCTGGCAGCAACCATATTACTTCATGCACATCTTCAGATGGTGTACTACAATTGTGTAACATTTCATCAAAATCCAAGCAGCCGTTTAGGAGAATATGTGCTGACAAGTTTTGCCTCCCCCTTTTTTCAGAAAATATTCAGAGACAAACTAGAGCATGTCGAAACTGGCGTTGTCGGAAGGGCCCCGCAATTTTGATCCTGAAACTCCGGACAAAAGCAAAATTAAGGTAGGTGTGGATTCACATTCTGTTTGACACACAAATGTGTTGATACAGTAATTTGCTGGATACAGTGATTTCTTGAAGTTTTACCAAAACATGTCATTTCAAAAAGTCAAAGTATTAGCAAACAGGAAGTGGATGTTCGACAAATTTGAAAACCACTTTCACAATACAACTCATCAATTCAAAGCTTCAAACCAAATTTCAAATCATTCCCTCCGTTAGAAGCCAAGAAATCTGTGACGGAAATTTAGCTTTTAGTAAGAATTCAAAGTCTCAGCAAACAGGAAGTGGATGTCCAACAAACTTGAAAACTGCTTACACAATACAACTCATCATTTCCAATCTTTAAACCAAATTTCAAATCATTCCCTCCAGTTGAAGCCAAGAAATCTGTGACGAAAATTATGTTTTTTTGTAAAAATTCAAAGTATCGGCAAACAGGAAGTGGCCGTCCGACAAACTTGAAAATTGCTAACATAATACAACTCATCATTTCTTAGCTACAGACTAAATTTCAAATAATTCCCTTCATTGGAAGCCAAGAAATCTTTGACAGAAAATTTGGTTTATAGTAAAAAAATCAAAGTATCAGAAAACAGGAAGTGGATGTCAGACAAACTTGAAAATTGCTTACACAATACAACTCATTATTTTAAAGTGTCAGACCAAATTTCAAATCATTCCCTTCAGTAGAAGCCAAGAAATCTTTGATGGAAAATTTGGTGTATAGTCAAAAATCAAGTATCGGTAAACAGGAAGTGGATGTCAGACAAACTTGAAAACTGCTTACACAATACAACTCATCATTTCAAAGCTTCAGACCAAATTTCAAATCATTCCCTTCAGTAGAAGCCAAAAAATCTTTGACGGAAAATTAGGTTTTTAGTCAAAAACCAAAGTATAGGTAAACAGGAAGTGGATATCCAACAAACTTGAAAATTGCTTACACAACCTAATTCATCATTTCCAAGCTTCAGACCAAATTTCAAATCATTCCCTCCAGTTGAAGCCAAGAAATCTGTGACGGAAATTTGGTTTTTAGTAAAAATTCAAAGTATCGGCAAACAGGAAGTGGGCGCCCGACAAACTTGAAAATTGCTTACACAATACAACTCATCATTTCCAAGCTTCAGACCAAATTTCAAATCATTCCCACATATACAAGCCAAGAAATCTGTGACGGAAAAAATTGTTGACGGACAGACAGACGGACAGACAGACAGACAGACAGACAGACAGACAGACAGACGGACAAAGTGACAACTATAGGGCGACCGTATCTCGATGCGGAGCCCTAATTATCTCCCCTTTAAAATTTCGGGCAGCAACCATATTACTTCATGCAAATCTTCAGATGGTGTACTACAACTGTGTAACATTTCATCAAAATCCAAGCAGCCGTTTAGGAGAACATGTGCTGACAAGGTACATGGATGGACAGACGAAAGGACAGACAGGGTGATCCTATATACCCCCCAAAGTTTGTTTGCGGGGTATAATAAGGAAGTTACATACCAAATATAAACACCCTATCACTAAAAGCCTACCTTCTAGAGGCAAGGTTAAGGCTTTTTTTTTTTAAAAAATGCCCTCAGGGCAAAGTCAAGGTCAAAATATCTACAAAAATGGTACCACAAGAAAGCTCCCATCACAAGGAAGTCACATACCAAATATCAACATTCTAGCACTTAAGGTCTTCATTCCACAAGCAAGTTTTTGCTGACGTGGACGCTATAATGTGTAGTTGATTAGAAATGGACTTTAACACAAAACTTAACCAGAGTCACTCAAGCATGAAATGTAGGTCAGAGTCAAACTACCTAGTGAATTCTGTAGTACTATCAAATACCTACCTACTGGCCTACTATTATTGTTCTACAGTTTCTGAGAAATGCACCTTATCGCAAAACTTAACCGGTCGTACGGACATACATACAAGGGTAACACTATATGCCCCTTCCACATTCTTGGGCAGGGCATAAAAAGCTGGTGCACAATGGCATTTTTAAGTTAGTGTGGACAGAATATGGGTGTTGACACAGAACAAGTGTGGACTCAGTATAATTATGGACAAAATATACAAATGATATAATCATTAAGAAATAAACAGAATGTAGTACCCACATGTCTGAAAATACATGCCACAAATGGGACGACAATACAAAGCTTGCGACATAATTTGAAGTTTGTATCATTTACCATTGCTGAAAAAGTAATGGTTATGACTTACCCACATTGGTATACAATAGATTGAATGGAACAGATCAATCTAAATGCCAATTACCAAAAGTCCATCCCAAAAGACAAGAAAGTAATAGCATGTACACAGCTGTCAATAGGAAAGCAATAATCTGACCTTGAAGACAAAGGTCAAGTCAAAGGTCACGAATCATGCTTCCTTGACACATCTTCTTGAAGTGATCTATCTACATGCAAAATATCAAAAGCCTATCCTAAAAGACAACATGATGGGAGCAGTCAGAAAAAACAGCTAATCTCCTCACCTGTAGCAATTAAATTTCCAAATTCAGATATAAATTCTCAAAAGCAGTATCACTCAACGAGGCAACCACTGACCAAAGATGATTGATGAAGAATCTCAGATATGAACCTTAATGCAGACTATAACCCAAGCCATTGAAGCATAAAATGTAGGTGAGGGTGATCCAATAATTATCTGAAGTAGCATCATCCACTGACCAAAGGGAATTCATGTGCCACATATAGTTTCTCAGATATGAACCTTAATGCAAATTTTAACCTGAGTCACTGAAGTGTAAATTGTAGGTCAGGGTGACCCAATTATCATCTAAAGCAGCATCACTCTCCAAGACACGTCCACTCACCAGAGGTAATTCATGTGCCACATGTAGTTTCTCAAATATGAACCTTAATGCAAACTTTAACCTAGGTCATTGTAGCGTAAAATGTAGGTCAGAGTGACCCAATTATCATCTGAAGCAGCATCACTTTCCAAGACGCATCGATTGATGTGCCACATGTAGTTTCTCAGATATAAACCTTAACACAAACTTTAACCTGAGGTGGGACAAATGGACCGACACTAGGACAGACACTTGAATGGACGGATATGCAAGATGCTATATCCCCTCCCCAACTCCATTGAGCAAGGGGATAAAAAAATTATAGCCCAGACACGACTTGTCATTAGAAAAGTAATAATTCGACCTTGAAGACAAAGTCAAGGTTAGCCACAAATCATGCCTAAAGACACATAGTCTTGAAGTGATCTATCTACATGCAAAATATCAATAGCATACCTCAAAAGAACAATTAAAAAACCCAATTAACAAATGAGCTATTTTGGCTCTGTAAACCTCTTAAATCTGTAAAATCAAAATTTCAAATATCGGGTGCACAATTACATCAGGTGAACAACATATCCTGCAAGTTTGGTTGGAATCTGACTTATAGTTGTGATGGAATTGGGATTAACAAACCAGATTATCAAATGAACAATTTTGGCTCTGTGAACCTCTAAAATCTGTAAAATCAAAATTCTATATATGATTTACAGTTTTGAAGGAGTTCCACATAAACAAACAGAATTAACAAATGAGCTATTCTGGCTCAGTGAACCTCTAAAACTGCAAAATCAAAATTCTAAGTATCAGATGCACAACTACATCAGGTGAACAACATATCCTGCAAGTTTGGTTGGAATCTGACTTATAGTTGTGATGGAATTGGGGATTAACAAACCAGATTATCAAATGAGCAATTTTGGCTCTGTGAACCTCTGAAATCTGTAAAATCAAAAGTCTATATATAAGGTGCACAACTACATCAGGTGAACAATCTATCCTGAAAGTTTTGTTGGAATTGGACTGGCAGTTTTGAAGGAGTTGCGGATTCAAAACCAACAGACTCACAAATGAGCAATTTTGGCTCTGTTAACCTCTAAAATCTGCAAAATCAAAATTCAAAGTATCAGGTGCACAACTACACCAGTTGAACAACAATCCTGAAAGTTTGGTAGGAATCGGAAGAGTGGTTTTGAAGGAGTTAAAGATTCAAAAACTGTCGGGACGACGCAGGACGACGACGACGACGACGTAAGACGACAGATAGTAATCCCTATGTGTCGACTCTGCTTACAGCAGGCGACACAAAAAGTTACAGCCCAGACACGCCTTGTCATTAGAAAAGCAATTATCTGACCTTGAAGACAATGGTCAAGGTCAAAGGTTACTAATCTTGGTTTATGACACATCGTCTTGAAGTGATCTATCTGAATGCAAAATATCAAAGGCCTTTCTCAAAAGACAAAAAAGTTACAGCCTGGACAGTTTTGTTATGGACTGACAGATGGACAGAGTGATTGCTATAGTGCATCTGTCACTATGTGGCTGGGCCCTAATTAAGCCACTGGAAAAACTGTTTCAACACTGTATTCAAATATTAAATTTACCTGATAATATCCTGTATGATATCCACTCATATACCAGGACATCAGCATACTGCACAAAGCCTCGTTATCACCATTTAGTAATTCATCATTCAGTGGTGGAGGTGGTGGTGGGACAAATGGCAAGCCCTAAATATAAAAATACATTACATTGGTATACATATCATCAGCATTATGTACAAAGCCTCGTTGTCACCATTTAGTAATTCATCATTCAGTGGTGGAGGTGGTGGTGGGACAAATGGCAAGCCCTAAATATAAAAATACATTACATTGGTATACATATCATCACAAAGCCCTGTTGTCACCATTAAATAATTCATCATCTAGTGGTGGAGGTGGTGGTGGGACAAATGGCAAGCCCTAAATATAAAAATACATTACATTTGTATACATATCATCAGCATTATGCACAAAGCTTCATTGTCACCATTAAATAATTCATCATTTAGTGGTAGAGGTGGTGGCGGGACAAACAGCAATCCATAAATATAAACATACATTATTAACATAAATCCCAGTAGGTAAGGTAGATGTGTCATGGCTAGGACTGAGTCATTTAAATGACATACACATCTGTTGATTTGATTATAATATTTTTAACACAATTTTCCTCTTTAAAATTTGATTTTGAAGGCAAGTTAAGTGTTAGGTGCTACTCTGAATATTCAAAGCCATGTTTTTTACATCATTGGTGGCACTGACTTTGACTTAAATTGATGAAAAATATTTGTCTAATGGAAATATGGCTAAAAACTTAGTACTAATAATGCAGAAACAAATGTTGATTTCTTGTCAAATGATGGAGGTAAGTGATAATTGTATTGTATTGGATTACGTTTTTCAAGGGATTTAGAGCATAATACATTATGTAGTAATAGAAAGACGTTTTTTTTCAGTTTTGGCTTGTATATATATATATATATATATATATATATATATNACATTGTAAGTTATACAGTTGAACCTTAGTCTCTCCAACTTTGGTAGCTTACCACCAATATCTTGAACTGTATGTAAGTCTGATCATGTTTTACTATATTTCTTTGTTGGGCTTTTTTTGACAAAAAATGTTCTTGCTATGGACCACTTTTGACACCAGTTTTGAAATTGAGATATCATTTTGTAAATGATGGTCAACGACAATTTTTAACCACCATTTTTTTAAGTTACGACATCAATGTCTATTTGGAAACCAGATTTCCTTTTAATCAGACAATGTTGAATTTTCCCACCTTTTTTGGCAGCCATTTGAAAATGGCAGTCGATCACAAACAATTTTCAACACCGGTTTTGTAGTAGTGACATCAATATCTATTTGGTATCCAAATTTCATTGAAATCGGACAATGTTGCATTTTCCAGCCTTTTTTTGGCGGCCACTAGACAATGAAATTGAGGTCAAGGACAAAAGCCATATGTCAGACTGTCATGTACTACAATGTACATAAGACCATCCTACAGACCAAATATCATTGACCTACCACTTATAGTTACTGAGAAAATGACCTAATCACAAAAACTTAAGTTGAGTTTATGCCGCCGCTGCCGTCATCATACTTTGTATGCCTATTTCTAGCTTTCCACTACTTTCGTCGCGGGCAAGACAACAAGTAATGCATATGATATTAATCCACTTACAGAGTGAAAGTTATATTAAAGCAAATTTGTCACAAAATTAGTGACGAAAGTCAAGCAAATGTGGACCTCATTGCTTCATGCTGCAAGTCATCAGGTATCAAGGGCAGGAAACCAAATATCCTAGCTATACAAACGGTCACATTTAGAAGAAATGGTAAGCTGAATTTCTGGCTGCTTTCACTTGATGACTCACTTGTGGTAACAAACTACACATACATGTACAAAAAGCTATTAACATACATTGTAAAATGTACACTTTACCTACCACGTTCAGAAAAAGCTAAACGTATGCAAAATCTATCTTAAAGTGGTAGGTTTGGGAATCCGACCTTGGGACTTCAAGTATACATTTTTTATCTTGAAATAATGAAGCCAGAGGCTCCCAGGAGCCTGTATCGCTCACCCAACTTTCATTTGTCACAATCAAGCTAACATTGTAAGTTATACAGTTGAACCTTAGTCTCTCCAACTTTGGTAGCTTACCACCAATATCTTGAACTGTATGTAAGTCTGATCATGTTTTACTATATTTCTTTGTTGGGCTTTTTTTGACAAAAAATGTTCTTGCTATGGACCACTTTTGACACCAGTTTTGAAATTGAGATATCATTTTGTAAATGATGGTCAACGACAATTTTTAACCACCATTTTTTTAAGTTACGACATCAATGTCTATTTGGAAACCAGATTTCCTTTTAATCAGACAATGTTGAATTTTCCCACCTTTTTTGGCAGCCATTTGAAAATGGCAGTCGATCACAAACAATTTTCAACACCGGTTTTGTAGTAGTGACATCAATATCTATTTGGTATCCAAATTTCATTGAAATCAGACAATGTTGCATTTTCCAGCCTTTTTTTGGCGGCCATTTTGAAAATGGCAGTTAACGAACAATTTTCAACACTGGTTTTGAAGTACATCAATACCTATTTGGAAACCAAATTTCATTGAAACCAGACAATGTTGAATTTTCGTGCCTTTTTTGGCGGCAATTTTGAAAATGGTGGTCAACGAATAATTTTTGACATCAGTTTTGAAGTTGCGACATCAATAACTATTTGGAAACCAAATTTCATTGAAATTGGACAATGTTGAATTTTCCCGCATTTCTTGCCAGCCATTTTGAAAATGGTGGTGAACAAGAGAACAATTTTTAACATCAGTTTTGAAGTTGGGACATCAATACCTATTTGGAAACCAAATTTCATTGAAATCTGACAGGTTTAATTTTCCCGCCTTTTTTGGTGGCCATTTTAAATATGACGGTCAACGAACAATTTTCAACACCAGTTTTGAAGTCGCAACATCAATATCTATTTGGAAACCAAATTTCATTGAAATCGGACAATGTTGAATTTTCCCGCCTTTTTTGGTGGCCATTTTGAAAATGGCAATCAATGAACAATTTTCAACACCAGTTTTGAAGTTGCCACAGCATAGCAAACATTTTATCAATTTACACTCAACCTTCATCTACTATAGTTTTGGAAATAAAAGACAAAAAATACCAAAATTGAAAAAATTCGGTGAAAAAAGGGAAATAACTTCTACAAGGGTTTTTGGATTTTCTTCAAAATTTGAGGGTGGGTAGATCTTGATAAGCTGAGCATTTTTGCAATTTGCACTTGACCTCTATCTGTTATACTTTTTGAAATAAAAAATTAAAAATGCAAAAATTTAGAAAATTTTACGGGAAAAGGGCTATAACTCCCAGAAGAGTTTTCAGATTTTCTTCAAAATTGCACAGTAGGTAGATCTCATCATGCTGATTATTTTTGACCTTTATGTCAGATTTTTGATATCTGTAACAGTTTTTGAGTTATTGCCCAAAAACTGTTATTTACCCCTATGTTCTATTTTTATCAGTGGCAGCCATGTTGTTTGACTGGCCGACTAATCAAATACAATTTTAAGAAGCCATACCCTGGTGATGATTCAAGTCAAGTTTGGTTACATTTGGCCCAGCAGTTTCAGAGGAGAAGATTTTTGAAATTGTTGACCAACAGACGACGAACACAGGATGACGGACGACAGACGAAAAGTGATGGCAAAAGCTCACATGGCCTTTTAGGCCAGGTGAGCTAATAAAAAGATTCAAGAAAAACCTTACCCCTGTTGGTGGCGGCATGAATCCTGGCTGAAATGTTGGGAATGAAAACTGTGGCTGAAAGTAAAAATTTAAAGGTTAAGTTTTTTTAGTAATTTTTCAATGTATTTTATTATCCAAATATCTCTGTGCTTCTGATCAAGTCCTGATGAAAATAGAAATCAATATGAAATACAAGTACTTTTGCTTTTAATCTGGCCACAGCATTTCTTTCATGATACTATAATATTTTACATTTTTACACACAAGGAGTATGTTTACTTATTGGCGAATATGACCCTAAAATTCCAAAATCTTTCAGTTCAATCAAATGTTTGCATTTAATGAACACATATATTCAAATATCTAAGAATATCTATATTCGGATAAATGTTGACCTAAAATTTTGTTTTCCGTTTTCTTTATACCTTTTCGACGTCATAAAACAACTTAAAATGAAGAATTGATTTCAATGATATTGGCCAACTTTTGGGAAAAAAATAAATGCCGAGCCATCATTTCAAATAAAGGCATAGCAAATTAATAGTTTTTATTATACATGTATCAGCATAAAAAATTCTGGGCGAAGGGTCATTTTCATCAATTAACAAACAAGCTATTTTAACACAATAAACCTTGAAAATCTCTTAAACCAAAATTATAAGTACATGTATTATTCAGACAAACAATGTATCCAGAGGGTTTGGTTGGAATAATGACTAAAAGTTTTGAAGGAGTTGAAACACAATTAACAAATGAGCCAAACTGGCTCAGTGAACCTCTAAAATCAGTAAAATCAAAGTTTTAAGTATCAGGTGCATTGATAGACCAGGTGAACAACATATCCTGCTAGTCTGGTTGGAAAACTGGAAAAGGACTTACAGTTTTGAAGGAGTTGTGGATCAACAAACCAAATAAACAAATGAGCTTATTAGGCTTGGTGAACCAGCGATATCAAAATTTTAAGTATCAAGTGTATATCTACACCAGGTGAATAACATATCATCAAAAGTTTGGTTGCAATCCATTTGTAGTTTTGAAGGAATTAAAGATTTCAAATCTGACAGATCAAGTAGGACAACATGGGACCATGACTCAAGATGGCAGAAAGAAATCACTATGTGTAGGCTAGGCTGACAGCAGGGGAAACAAAAAATTATCCACAAAGCAAGCAGAAATCACTGAAAACTACAATTTTAACAATATCACTCATTTTTTGTGATGTCGTTTATAAATCAAGCACAAAATAAAAGCTTAAAACTAATCTGATTCTTGTTTTTGAACCTTTGTTAATATTTTATACAGGGTAAACACAAGATTAACAAAAATAAAGTCCATTTGAAAAACTTAATCTTTATGGCCAATTTTGACAATTATTGAACCTAATCCTTTACCCGACTCTCTTATCATTTCTTTCCCTTTTTTGGTTTGGTCTACCAGTTTTTTTTTACACATTTGTGTGTAGTTTATGATTTTTTTTTACTTTGTTTGAATCTATGATTATTTTTCATTATCTAATTCACTATCTTATATAGCAAATAGATATAGAACAATATCAAATATTTAAATAAATGTAAAAAGATGGATAACAGGAAACACCTACAATGGCTGAAAATTGTAATTACATGCCACAATCTGTCATGGAACTATACATGAAAAACACGAATAAGACAAGAGACAAACGTAGAAAACAATAGGAAATCGGGACAGCCGGACTTGGTACCGGCACTAGCAAAAGCCAGCGGTAGGGTTAAACCGGTTTATGGGCACCCAAACCTCCCCTTTATCTGTCCCGTTGCCCTATAGTATAACAAACATACGAATAAAACCCAATACAGCTAGACTACTAACTCCATGACCACAATCTTGAAAGAAAACACAATACGTAATTTTGAAAGATGGGTCAAGGGGTGCTCACCGCTAAACTGCCGGCTAGCTCAAGGAGCCTAGTCTACTGGTAGAACTGTCGCACTACAGGAGAAAAATCAAACTCAAACCTTCCCGAAGGGTTTGGTCAAGAATAATCATAAATTTCAGTAGACATTGGCAGTATCAGTGAAAGGCCAGTGTGTGTGCAAAATTTTCAGGTCATTAGGTCTCAAAGCTAATTTAACTGATGCAAGCAGTATATCTTGTCGATATCCCCTATTACGTAAAGAATGTAAGTTACGTCCCAGCTTTTCTGGATTTTTAATCAATTTCTGGCATTTTTTAACAACATTTCCGTAAAAACGAGGATTAGAAATGCCCTTCATAATAAGCTGTTTACGAGTGACACCATATTTAGATATTAAATGTTCATATCTATAATAAAACTTCTTAAATGTATTCAACAACTTATGAAATCTGTAACCCTGTTGTAAAAGTTTGGCTGTGATAGTAAGGTTACGTTCATTAAAATCGTCAAGAGTAGAACAAACACATGCGAATTGTACCAGTTGAGAAATATACACCCGTAGGATGGAGCTAGAGGGATGTCGCCGTCAAGAAAAGGAAAATTAGTAATAGTGAAATCAAAATCATCCCGTTTGTCATATATTTTAGTTTTTATTTTACCAGAGTCAATAATGATTGTTAGATCCAGAAAAGGGCAGTATTTTGAGTCATTGTTAGCTTTATTTAATTTCAGTTGTTGCAGGTAAATAATGTCTACATAATCTAAAAACTGGGGATTATCAATATTAAGGATATCGTCAATATACCTTCTGTTATCATTGAAAACAGAAATAAGTTTATCACCGTTTGGTATGGTTCCGTTTTGAAGTTTTTTCATGAAGTCTCGTTCGTAACAGAAAAGGAAAAGATCTGCAATTAGAGGTGCACAATTTGTACCCATGGGAATAACTATGATCTGTTGATAAATAGTGTTGCCAAAACGAACAAAAATATTGTCCAGCAAAAGATTAAGTGCATTAATCATATCATTACATGTCCAGGAACAATGATTATTGTAGGTAATATTAGAGAAGAATCCTTGCTTTTTGTTAGAGCAAATGAACTGCAGACCAGAAAATTTAAAAGACCATTTAATAAGTTGTCCCAATTTGGATTTAATCAAATCATGTGGAAGGGTAGTATATAAAGTGTAGAAAAATCATAACTGTCAATAGATGAGACTGGTCTTTGAATTGATTGTAGTTTATCTAAAACTTCAATAGAATTTTTTACACTCCAAAAGTAATTTACACCAGAGTTTTGATAAATTTTTTCACAGTATCTAATAACCAATTCCTTTAAACAAGTAAGTGAACTAGTTAAATGGATGGATAAATTAGTAGTAGAACACTTACTAGATGCAAAAATAAAATGGTGTTTAAAGTGATTTTTGTGAAGCTTCGGAACCCAGTACATGGTAGGTAAGATGTTATCTTTCGGTGGAACTTTAAGCATATCTGTATCCTTATAATGTTGTTTGGTTAGCGTCTTTTCATCCCAATTGGTATGTTTGAAAGTGTCTGACTTGTCCAGTTCGTTTTGTTGAACATCGATGTAGTATTTCTTTCAGACAATAGCAACATTGTTAGAAGCCTTGTCAACAGGTACAAACACATATTTTTTACCAAGATCCTTCAATTTAGACTTAATTCTATTTACAGACAGCTTAGGAGGTGACTCAACATAATTATCTTTATAAAAATTTATTCTGTTGGTGACCTTGGTAATAATTCTATCTTTAAATAAATATACGGCATGCTTGTCTGCACTTTCTCGTTTGCACCATCTTTTACAATAATTGGTTACAGCGTCATTAATTATATCAAAACAAGCTTGCCAGTTTATTTTTGAAGGTAAGCGATATTTAGGCCCTTTTCTTAAGAATTGTCTAACTTCTTTATCTACTATGATGTTAAGATTTCCCGTTCCACAAGGGTCATAGCGGTATGGCGACGTGGAACAGTCTAAGCTGCTAGGGCAGTTTTTCTCAAAATCAGCATCACAGGTAATAGAAGAGTAATTGGAAAAAAATGTTTCTAGTAGGTTTTTATAAGAGAAGGAAATGACAGGCATGTCCTGGTTGTCAAAATAGACGGATAAACAGACTTTGGCTTATGCTAAAGGTACCTAGTTAAATCTCACCTTTTTCTTCTTTTTTTTTGCCTGTCAGTACATGTATCTTTTTTTTACATATTTGTGTGTTGTTTTAGGGTTCTTATTATGTCTTTTTTAATTTGTTGTTTGAAACTATGTACATGTACATTATTCATTATTCTTATATTTAGCGAATAGAAATAGAACATTGTCAAAATATTCAATGTAACATACTTGGCTTATGTTTAGGTGGTACGGGGGTCTAAAAATTGTCAGATAGAATTTTCTGATGTTCTTATGATTCTTATGACTTACGCTTTGTTATTAGGGCATACAAAAAAAATGAAATCAAAATTGGGGGTCACTGGCCATATAAGCATGAAAAACAGCTATTTTTGGTTGAAATGATAGGGAAAATTAGTGAATTTTAACACAATTTTAATCTATTTTAGTTACATCTGATAGAATTTTTAAAAAAATTTTGTACATCACTAGCTAATATACTTTCCTTCAATTTGCAAGAAAAAACATAGGTAATCAACAATTACAGAGTTCACCTCATTATGGCACTTTGTCACAGTAACAAAATCTTGACTGGATGTTGACATCACATTTGCATGCCTTAGCAAGGTTACATGATCCTACCATGTATAGTGACTGAGATCTGAACTTGCTCGAAAACTTGAACATAAATCACTCATGCGTAAAACATAAGTCAAAGTGACCTACTTTTGCCTGGATGCTGATGTACCATCAGGGATGCATGCCTATGCAAGGTTACATTATCCTACCATGACAGTGACTGTGATCTGAACTTGTCCAAAAACTTGAATGTAAATCAATCAAGCAGAAAATATAGGTCAATGTTGGATGCTGATCTATCATCAGAGATAGATGCATATGCAAGGTTACATGATCCTACCATGTATAGTGACTGATATCTGTACTCGTCCGAAAACTTGGATGTAACTCAATCAAGCGGAAAATATAGGTCAAAGTGAACTAATTTTGTCTAGATGCTGATCTACCATCAGAGTTATATGCATATGCTAGGTTACATGATCGTGCCATGTGTAGTGACTAAGATCTGAACTTGTCCTAAAACTTGAATGTAAATCAATCAAGCATGAAATATAGGTCAAGGTGTTCTAATTTTGCCTGGATGCTGACCAACCATCAGAGATGCATGCATGTGCAAGGTTACATGATCCTATCATGTGTAGTGACTGAGATCTGAACTCATCCGAAAACTTGAATGTAAATCAATCAAGCGTAAAATATATGTCAAAGTGACCCAATTTTGCCTGGATGCTGATTCACCATCAGAGTTGCATGCATATGCAAGGTTACATGATCCTACCATGTATAGTGACTGAGATCTGAACTCGTCCGAAAACTTGAATGTAAATCAATCAAGTGTAAAATATAGGTCAAAGTGACCTAATTTTGCCTGGATGCTAACCTACCATCAGAGTTGCATGCATTTGCAAGGTTACATGATCCTACCATGTATAGTGACTGAGAT
The DNA here is from genome assembly GCA_002080025.1 of Modiolus philippinarum. NCBI lineage: Eukaryota > Metazoa > Mollusca > Bivalvia > Mytilida > Modiolidae > Modiolus > Modiolus philippinarum. Next base: position 123,486 of record MJUU01037831.1, read on the forward strand.
CTGAACTTGTCCGAAAACTTGAATGTAAATCAATCATGCGTAAAATATAGATCAGAGAGACCCAATTTTCTTGGAGGCTGTGAGAAAACCCAAGATGCACCTGCATACAAAGTTTGATGACCCTACCATGCATAGTTGCAGAGATATATGCCCAAATGTGGACGCAGACGTAAACATAGACACGGACACGGATGCCGGTGGTACTCAAATAGTCCCCCTCAACTTCGTTGAGGCAAACTAAAAATTGGGGTCAATGAACTAATTTTTGAATAATTTTCAAAAAAGGTTTCTTCCTATTATTTCTATACAAATTATCTCCCCTTAATAGAAGAGGAGTTTGTTGAAAGGGTTTGATAATCTGCATGGTTATCCAATAAAATTTGGCATATTTCATCAAATTTAACTATCATAAGATGTCAATAAAGGGCTACACCGAGCGCAGCATGATATGACCGCACCATGTCAACCACTGAAATTTCAACAAAAGTAGTTTAAAGTGAATGTGGACACAGTAAAGAGCTTGACTCAATAATTAGATGGACACAAAAAGAAGCTTGACACAGTTATAACTTGGACACAAACTAGGGATAAATCAACCCTTTTGATCACTTATTGATAATAAAAAACTGTAAGAGCTATGCAAAATAGGCTACTATCAACTAAAAGCTTACATCAAGAGGAATCCAAAGAAAAACATAGGTAATCAACGATTACAAAGTTCGCCTCGTTATGGCACATGGACACAGAAACCCAATTTCGCCAGGGTGCTCATTTACCATCCCTTATACAAAGGCTAAATGATCTTACCATGTACAGTTATGGAGACCTGAATTCCGACATAAACGGAAAAGTGACCTAATTTTGCCTGGATGCTGACCTACTGCCAAAGATGCATGCACATGCAAGGTTAGATGATCCTACCATGTATAGTTACTTAAATCTGAACTCGGACGCAAACTTGAATGTAAGTCAATCATGCGGAAAATATAGGTCAAAGTGACCTAATTTTGCCTGGATGCTGACCTACCCCCAAAGATGCATGCACATGCAAGGTTAGATGATCCTACCATGTACAGTTACTAAGATGTGAACTCGGACGCAAACTTGAATGTAAGGCAATCATGTGGAAAATATAGGTCAAAGTGACCTTATTTGGCCTGGATGCTGACCTACCCCCAAAGATGCATGCACATGCAAGGTTAGATGATCCTACCATGTACAGTTACTAAGATGTGAACTCGGACGCAAACTTGAATGTAAGGCAATCATGT
>MJUU01037831.1:138221-206663 GCA_002080025.1 Modiolus philippinarum
GACGGACGGACGGACGGACGGACGACGGACGACGGACGACGGACGCCAAGTGATGGCAAAAGCTCACCCTGGCTTTAGCCAGGTGAGCTAAAAATGAAATTTTTGAAATTCGCCCCTTTTGGGCCCCATTTATCTCGTGAACGGTACATGCCACGTGAAATCCGTTGGCATGGTCCAGATTGGAAATTTTCTAAGGAGTTTACTGAAAGAAACCCCATCAAAATCCGATAACTGATAAAGATTCTACAGTCAAATATGTGAAAACAACTAATTTAACCCCTTTTGGCCCCTTTTTCTAAAACGGGCGGGGCCAGGAACATAAAATTATAGCCCGGGCTAAAGCATGTGCCAAGAAACATCATTCTAAAATTTGAAAATGATCTGTTCACTCCAACCAAAGTTATGCTGTCCACAGACATAAAAATACCCAATTTTACCCCTTTTTGGCCCCTTTTTCTGAAACGGGTGGGGCCATAAACCCGAAATTAAAACCCGGGATAGCCATTATGCCAAGAAACCACATACTGAAATTTGAAGATGATCCGTCAACTAGAAACAAAGTTATGCTGGCCACAGACGCCGACGACTGCGCCATAACATAATACGACCGCAAAATTTTTGCGGTCGTATAAAAACAATATGTCTCCCCCTTAAGAGGGGAAGAGAGGGGGAGACATAATTATTCAATTATGGTGTTTGATTGAATCATCAGAAAACTAGAATGGAATGGAGCCAGGCTGTTATTCTATCGCTGCCTTCTACAGCCGAACTTATCTTTCCTAAGCTTAGAATTAAATTTTAAATCATTCCAACATTTTCAACCGATACTTGTAAACCAAAATTGATTTTGCAAAAAAGTGTTAAAAGATGAGCATACAGACAAACAATATGAAACTTTAGGGTGCCAACATCTAAAACAGGGACCAGAAATTTTGTTTTGGATCAACAAGGTAATGTTTTCTATTCTTTATACATGTATTTCAATACTACTCAAACTAGAGTTACTGTGGCCTAGTGGGCCATGGATACCCCCCACCCACGCCTCTTCCTGAATTTTATTGAACATCTGAAAAAAAGGAATTATTGGAAAATAAAATACTAAGTGCACACCTTTAAGATGTAATTAAGGTCCATCATAAATTTCATGAAGTTCTGATAAGTGGTCAAGAAGGATTAGTGGATACCAGGTGTTCACCATATGGTTTGCATTGAGGTAAAAAAAATTAAAATGACAAAGTCCAAAACATGTTAAAACTTTGGAGAAAAAAAAGGAATTATTGCAAAACAAAATTTGTAGTGCACATCTACAACATAAAATCAAGCTCCTGCATAAGTTTCATGAAATTCCAATCAGTGGTCAGGGAGGAGTAGTGGATACCAGGTGGTCACCATATGTTGTGCATTGATTAAAAAAAAAGCTAAAATGACAAAGTCCAAAACCTGTAAAAAATTTGGAGAAAAAAGGGAATTACAAAACAAAATGCGTAAGGCACATCTATAATATGAAATCAACTCCTGCATAAGTTTCATGGAATTCTAACCAGGGGTCAAGGAGAAGTAGTGGATACCAGGTGGTCACCATATGGTTTGCATTGAGCTAAAATGACAAAGTCTAAAAGTTGTCAAAAATCTGGCAAAAAACAAATTTTTGGAAATCAAAAGACGTAGTGCACATCTACAACATGTAGTCAAGCCCCTGCATAAGTTTAATGAAATGCCAATAAATGGTCAAGGAGGACCAGTGGATACCAGGTGGTAACCTTTTGGTTTGCATTGAGCTAAAATGACAAAGTCCAAAACATGTCAAAAATCTGGAAAAATGGAATTATTGGAAAACAAAAAGCGTAGTGTACATCTACAAAATGTAATCAAGCTCCTTCATAAGTTTCATGAAATTCCAATCATTGGTTTAAGAGGAGTAGTGGATACCATGTGGTCACCATATGGTTTGCATTGAGCTAAAATGACTAAGTCCGAACATGTCAAAAATCTGAAAAGAAAGGAATTATTGGAGAACAAAAAGCAAAGTCCACATTTACAATATATGTAATTAAGCTCCTGCATAAGTTTCATGAATTTCCAATCACTGGTTTTGAAGGAGTAGTGGATTAGGTACAGAAAGACGGATGGACGGAAGGACAGAAGTACGGAAGGACGGATGGACACCATGAACACTATATACCTCCCGCAAAGCAGGGGGTATAAATATGTGTGGATGGAAAAGTCACTTCTACAATCAGTCTTTGTCTAGGTTTGTCTTTGGATAATAGTGTTGATTTAACATACCATTTTGCATACATCACAAAAAACACTTCACATTTTTCTTACTTTTTTCTTGGTTTTGTGTTTCTTCTTCCTTTTCCTCTTCCGTTTTTTGTTGTCTTGTTTATTTGATGTTTGTGATTCATTATCATTGTTGACTGTATTCACACCATTTACCTTTGCCTGAGAGAAAATGCATAAATGATTCTAAGGTTTGTATTCAAAACTTGTTGATATTAATTCTTTTTAGAAATGTATCAATACATGTATCTTTTGTTTTGACAGTTAAAGTTTGTATTCCTAATATTTGCCTCAATACATGCAATATTATGTTCATAATGCATGAAGGATTAAAATTCCAACCACTTAAAAACTTTTTTTCAAAGCTTAAATTATTTCAACTTAAATCAAACATAATTTGATAATGATACCTTTTGAATCATATCTTTGAAAATTATCACATTCATCAAATTCAATACTTTTATATCGATAAATAACAATAATAATTAATTTCAGGAAAATCATTTGACCAAAACAAAACACAACCTGTGTTTCATTTTCCTTATTTCATAAACTTAAAATTTAATTGATTCCAGGACTATCTTGATGTTACTGACAGCAATACCTCAATTATGTACAGTTATCTATTTCTTTTTATGTACAATGGGTTAAAGGTTTAATTGAAGAATATGGTTTCAATATGAAATTGATTTTTGGTTTCAATATAGTACATTTGACGCAGGTTTCGACATATGATAGGTCAAAATACTTTCTGTAAATATCTTTTTAAATGAATCATGAGTATTACTTATGAAATAATTAGAAAAATATAGAAACTGTCTAGTGAGAATTCTTTGTTTAAATGAAAGACATAAAATAAACCTGGTTTCAGTGAACTTCATTTAAGGTGGTACAGGGATCTAAAATTTTGTCTGATAGAATTTTCTGATATTTTCGTGGTTTACCTTTTGTTATTAGAGAATACAAAAAATGAAATAAAAATAAAGGGTCACCGGCCATATAAGTATGAAATATGAAATGTAAAAATCTGCTATTTTGGTTGAAATAATAGGGAAAATTATCAAATTCTAACAAAATTTTAAATTATTTTAGTTACATCATAGAATTTTTTAAAATTTGATAAATTATTAGCTCATATAGTGTCCTTCAATTTCCATGAAAAAAAAAATTGGGGGTCACCAAACTTATTTTTGAATAAATCGCGAAAAACACATTTTTTCCTATTATTTCTATACAAATTATCTCCCCTTAATGAAACTCGAGATAGCTGAAAAGTTCAATATTCTGCATGGTTACGCAATAAAAGTGGCATATTTCATCAAATTTAACTATTACAAGACATTGGAAATGGTTTCAGCAGCATTCCCACAGAGGAATCAATTTTTTGTCACATGCGCAAGAATGATGCGCAATTTTAAACTCCCGTACTACCTGAAATTGAAATTTTAAAATATATTGGACAACAAAGAGTTGCATATTGTATTAAGTGTAATTGTTTAGTTAGCCTTGTGTTGTATTATGTACATGTGAGAAGATGTATAGTTACAGTTCTATTCTGATCATACCTTCATAACACTGATAGCATTGTCATAGGCTTTAATTAATGCTGTATCATCCCACAGATCACTATCACTCTCTGCATTCTGTAAAATAAATTTTCCATTAAATTAATGTAGTAATGTATGCAATTTGTAACACTAAGTAAACACACTGTACATGTAACAATTATAGAAGTGTGTCACCACACTGTCGCTAAAATATGCATGCACAGATGAATTAGTGGGACTCTTAATATAGAATAGAGAAGCAAATTGTAAACTACAGAGCAAAAAGTAGAGGATTTATTCACTCATAGCATAACTGAATTATACAACCAATGTATTGAACTGCAAAAGTTTTCAGAAATTCTGAAGCTTCTGATATCTTGACTTGTACTGACAATGTAAATTGAAGTTGTCATGCCTTTAACCAATTAATATGATTATTTAGACTGACAAAAGTAGTTGAACAGTAAGGGAATTATATCATTGTATATAGTCTGCACATATGTACGATTATGACATAAATTATCATGTAAGTTTATTCAATGTATAGTATTAGCCTTCAATTTTGTCAACTAAATGGTGGCCAAAGCCTTCTAAAATTTAAGATTGGCCACCAAAACCCAATTGTTGGTGGTCAACTGGCCACTGAATGTTTGAAAAAAACCACTTCATTAGTGTTATCTTGGCCACCAAAATTTACAATTGTCCACTAAAATTTTAGGGAAGTGGCAACCTTGAAAAGTCAAGGGTGGAACTCATACAAGTAATATCAACAAAAACAATTATATGAGTAAATGATCTTATACCAGTTATCAAGCAAATGACCTTTGTATTTTTTTGTTAACCAAGGGACATTACTCTGTTTATAATTTAACTATGTAATCAGTGTTTTTCACATTGTATTCAGTTTGTTAAAATTCTTGCCTACCAGGGTAATGGTTACAACCGCACATGTATTTAGTAGTCATGGTAGTTGACCTCTGTCTTATGGTAGTTTGTATAAATGATTTTTATGAACTGTTACATTTACTATCTTTGAACATTTTTAATTGATAGGCAAATACAAAGTCAAGATTCCAATGCATTTGGGAAAAACTTTGTTTGTACGAGAAAAATCTTTATCAAATATTTTTGTAATTTCAAAGAAATCAACATTTCATATTTTAAATAAGTTATTGCTGAAATGAAACATGATCACTTGATTCAGTTCCTTCACTTGATAACTTAAATAGGTTACACCCCTGACAGTTGAATTTAATTCTACAATCCTACTTTGAGGGCTGCGAATGATAAAATTTTTGTGCAATTAAGCTACCTGCATGTAGTATAAATTAATAAAATGCTATTAAAGAATGATATACGTTTACTACTTGATTCTTTTCATAATCATGGAAATAATGCACTATGCACATTATTGCTTCCCTAATTCAAATCGTGATATGATGGCTTTAAATCCACACCTCAAATCTTGACATAGGGTATACATGTAAACATTTCAGTTTCACTCGATAAGTGCATTTCCAGTTTATTTATTGATTGTGCACTATTCATTTGATGTTTGTGTGCAAATAGTTAAAAGTTCAACTTCGTTTCTGAGATTAATCTTCCCAAAGATGTAAATTTTCTTGGGGATCAATCTCTAATGACATATACAATAGAGAAAACTTCCTACATGTCCTAAGCAAAAGTCAATTCTATTATCTGAACATCCTGTAAATTCCCCAATTTAGGTGGTGAAACATTCAATACTTCAATATATATCTATGTAACTTTAACTTTGATTTATTCATTCATTTTTCAAGATAAATCAATGAAACTTGTAACATAGTACATTTGAAACATTGTAGCCAAAGTTCAAGATCATTGATATTGCAAAACTGAAGATATTGCAATTCCATTAAAATATCTTTTTTCTTTATAGATTATAAAGGTAAACTTCAATATCTTCAACCTCACTATATTGGGGTTTAGGAACTTTTCATTCATTTTTATCTACAAATTTGCACTTTATACATGGTCCATATAATTACCCTAAAACTACCCCAAAACACCCAAATATTACCCCCAAAACACCCTAAAGTTACCCCAAAACACCTTAAAACAGTAGGAAATGACAAAAATATCTATAGCATTTTAAGTATGTAAGTTTTTTTTATGTATTTTTGGAATTCTTCTTAGGGCATTGAAGGAAGGTCATATTTGTTGAATTGTTTTTACTGTCCTGTAGTTGAATGAAAGCTAGATACAAATGAACTGGCCCAAATGAACTCCCATCAAATAATGTAAGAAATAAAAAAAAATATGACAAAAAAAGTGGAAGTATTTTCCTTTGACTTTTTATTAATTATTCCGTTCTACCAGGCCAGGCCGTATCACAAAGATGGGGAAAAAAATGTTGAACAAATACACAAATATATATAACATTATTGCACACATACAAACAAAATGAGTAAATGAAGGGCAAGGCAAAAAAAAAAAGTTTCTCAACTGGTGGTTTTTGTCTCTCTACACATTACAGTTTCTATAAAAGACAGAACATATACATTTTTAAATTAAATTATATGTGTATCATTTATTAATTATCTTACAAGCATAAAACTAGAGCATGTCGAAACTGGCGTTGTCAGAAGGGCCCCGCAATTTCGATCCTGAAACTCTGGGTAAAAGTGAAATTGAGGTAATTGTGGATTCAAATTCTGTTTGACACACAAATGTGTTGATACAGTAATTTGCTGGATACAGTGATTTCTTGGAGTTTTACCGAACCATATCATTTCTTAGCTTCAGAATTAATATCGAATCATTCAAGCTGATACAAGTAAAAAAAAATCTTATAACGTAAATTTGGTTTATAGTAAAAAGTCAAAGTATGGGCAAACAGGCAGTGGACGTTTGACAAACTTGAAAACTGCTTACACAATACAACTCATCATTTCCAAGCTTCAGACCAAATTTCAAATTATTCCCTCGAATTGAAGCCAAGAAATCTGTGACGGAAATTTTGTCTTAGTTAAAATTCTAAGTATCGGAAACAGGAAGTGGACACCCGACAAACTTGAAAATTGCTTACACAATACAACTCATCATTTCCAAGCTTCAGAACAAATTTCAATTCATTCCCTCTAGTAAAAGCCAAGAAATCTTTGACGAAAAATTTGGTTTATAGTAAAAAATTAAAGTATCTGCAAACAGAAAGTGGATGTCTGACAAACTTGAAAATTACTTACACAATACAACTCATCCTTTCCAAGCTTCAGACCAAATTTTAAATCATTCGCTACAGTAGAAGCCAAGAAATCTGTGCCGAAAATTTGGTTTTTAGTAAAAATTCAAAGTATAGGCAAACAGGAAGTGGGCATCCGACAAACTTGAAAATTGCTTATGTAATACAACTCATCATTTTCAAGCTTCAGACCAAATTTCAAATCATTCCCTCCAATAGAAGCAAAGAAATCTTTGACGAAATAAATTGTTGACAGACAGACAGAGACAAAGTGAAAACTATAAGGCACCCGCATCTAGATGCAGGGGTCTAATAACAAGAGTTGTCAGAAGACAACATAGCTTGCCGGGGATTCCAGTAACCTCAATGCACAATAAATTCGAAAGTAATAGAAAGCTCTAATCAAAAGAATGTCACATACTAAATATGAAGACCCCAAAACTAAACAACTTAATTGTAGAAGCAAAGTTATAAAGTTTTTAAAAAAATGCCCTCAGGGCAAGGTCAAGGTCAAAATGTCTACAAATAGGGTACCACAAGAAAGCTCTCACCATAAGGAAGTTACATACAAAATATAAACACCCTACCACTAAAGGCCAACATTCTAGAGGCAAGGTTAAAGTTTTTTTACAAATTGCCCTCTGGGCAAGGTCAAGGTCAAAATGTCTACAAGTATGGTACCAGAAGAAAGCTCTCATCATGAGGAAGTCACATACCAAATATGAACATCCTACAACTAAAAGCCTACCTTCTAGAGGCAAGGTTAAAGTTTTTTAAAAATTGCCCTCAGGGCAAGGTCAAGGTCAAAGTGTCCACAAATATGGTACCACTAGAAAGCACTCATCATAATGAAGTTACATACCAAATATAAACACCCTACCACTAAAAGCCTACCTTCTATGGGCAAGGGTAAAGTTTTTTAAAAATTGCCCTCAGTGCAAGGTCAAGGTCAAAATGTCTACAAGTATGGTACCAGAAGAAAGCTCTTATCTTAAGGAAGTCACATACCAAATATAAACACCTTACAACTAAAAGCCTACCTTCTACAGGCAAGGTTAAAGTTTTTCAAAAATTGCCCTCAGGGCAAGGTCAAAATGTCTACAAATATGGTACCACTAGAAAGCACTCATCATAAGGAAGTTACATACCAAATATGAACACCCTACCACTAAAAGCCTACCTTCTATAGGCAAGGGTAAAGTTTTTTAAAAATTGCCCTCAGTGCAAGGTCAAGGTCAAAATGTCTACAAGTATGGTACCAAAAGAAAGCTCTTATCATAAGGAAGTCACATACCAAATATAAACACCTTACAACTAAAAGCCTACCTTCTAGAGGCAAGGTTAAAGTTTTTCAAAAATTGCCCTCAGGGCAAGGTCAAGGTCAAAATGTCTACAAATATGGTACCACTAGAAAGCACTCATCATAAGGATGTTACATACCAAATATAAACACCCTACCACTAAAAGCCTACCTTCTATAGCCAAGGTTAAAGTTTTTTTTACAAATTGCCCTCAGGGCAAGGTCAAGGTCAAAATGTCTACAAGTGTGGTACCAGAAGAAAGCTCTTATAAGGAAGTTACATACCAAATATAAACACCCTACCAATAAAAATAAGAAAAAGAAGGGAAACGGGGAATGTGTCAAAGAGACAACGACCCTAAGGGGAGCAATAACAACTCAAAGCCACCATAAGATCTTCAATGAACGGTGAGGAAACCCCACATCCAACGGTACGTCGGAGTTGGATGTGTATAGTATAGTATAGTACCTCTCATCACAAGGAAGTCACATACCAAATATCAACATCCTAGCTATTCAGGTCTCAATTCCACAAGCCAGGTTAAAGTTTTGCTGACGCCGACGCAGACACTGGGGGTATGACAATAGCTCTCCGGACATTCATCCTGGCGAGCTAAAAAGAATCACCTGGAGGTCATGTGCCTGTTTAAATATACAAGGCTTGTTGATAACATATACACAAATTTTGTCCAAATTTAACAATCAAAATCGACTTATAAATAATAAACTAATATTCTATCAATTAGTGATAATAAATAGGTATTACATTTTATTAATATTTTGATATTCTAAACGTCACAAATGTTATACTTCTATTACAAATTTTATTAGGATGGAACATAGCTGCAGAACCGTAGCTCTATAGGTCCTTTTATTTTTTCTGATTTGGCGGACCATAGAGCTACAGATTTTACCCTATATAAAACTTGCGATTTTGGGACACAAATTTTGTTGCACGTTTGCGGATGTTTTGACAACCGGACACCAAGCGGAGGTAGTCTCATTTATGCATTTTGTTTCTTTAAATGTTTATCTGCAACCTTTCATATTTATTTACCAATAAATATTCATTTCCTGCTCGTTGTCATAACAAATGTCATCGTTGGGGTCATACCGCATTCAGCCATTTTGCCGACTTCAATCTCATTGGGAACGAGACTTTTCGGGAGGCCGGACTAAATGCAAAACATATCCGGAATGGATATCCCAAAGTAAATATTTTGTCAATCTCTGACTTGAATATCAACTTTTCTTACTTTTGCAAAGCTTTTTGAATGCAAATAATTAATTCATCTGCATTTAAGAAATATTCCAGAACTTTGAATTTTGAGATATCCGTTCCGGACATGACCTGGCATTTATTGCCACCTCTCGAAATGTCACGTGACTGCAATATTCAAAATGGCCACAAAAGTAGGCGGGATTAAATTTATATTCGGACAATTTCCTTTATAAATAGAAAATTATGACTCACCTTGCATAATCAAATGTTGTAAGCATTAGAAAAATGTTGAAGGAAACAAAAGGAACGCACTTTGGTACTTGTACTTGGCATCCGGTTGTCAAATAACTCCCAGAAAAGTGCGACACAATTCAAATTGCAAGAGTCACAAGTCTTATGTAAGGGAAAATCTGTAGCTCTATGGTCCGCAACTATAAAAAAATCAGCACAAGGACCATAAGAGCTACGGTTCCGCAGCTAGGTGACACAACAATAGCAAATCAATATTACATGTTTTTTTTAATTTTTTTTCTAAATCTTCCTACAAAAACAATAAAAAGTTATACTAATCACCTTTTAACTTCAAAAATCTAAATTTTATTAAGTTTTATGAGTTTTTGGGTAGATTTTTGGTGTATTTTGGGGTAAATCTATGGACCCCTTTGTAAGGTCTGGTCTACTCTGGTTTTTCGAGTATACTCCAAAACCCCAAGGAAACAATCCCATCATGCAATTTCATCTGTGGAACTCTCCTGTCTAAAGGGTCAAATCTTATCGTTTTAAGTATTTTTGGTGGACTATTTCAGACAAAAACATTTTTTTTAAACTAATTAAATTTAATTTTATAACATTGATGTACCTTTATAAATTATAATATGAAAATAATATTTTAGATTTGTGATTTATTTGTCTGTTTGGTTTTCTGAATAATATATAGATGTATATTGTCATTTGATTTTTTTTATTTTGGTTTGATTTTTTTTGGATATTATTTTAGTTTATTTTGTTTGTTGAATTATTTTTTGTTTTACATTTTTCTTATCTAAAGTGTAATCCTGTTAAATTATGTGAAAATACATAAAAGACTAACGAGATATTGTTACAGAAGTCATCATCATCATCTTTATTCTCTTAAACCAATAAACAATGGTACAGAGAAGCACAAATAACAAAGTACATCACAATATGTACAATATTTACACACAAAACACGTGATACATAAACAGCCTAGAGAACAAAATTTTTGTTTATTTTTCTAATTAGTTTGCATAAATTAAGTAAATGGTCTTTCTGTGACGAACCCATAATTTGTCATAAATTTAAGAATATTTGGCCTTCATTTAAAATCTCTATGTAGGAGATTTTTTCTATTACTGGAAAAATGATTACATATTAACATATAATGAAATTCGTCCCCTATATCTTGATCATTACAGAGACGACATGTTCTATCATCTCTGTCGGTGTGATTCCAACGGCCTATTTCTACCGGTAAATGGTTATTTGTGGTTCTAAATTTGCACAAGGTATAAATGTCCTTATCTTCAAGCAAGCTAAAATATTTTTCAAATTCCAAATCGTGTTTAAATAATCTATAATTAAGAGCTTTTGGTGAGTTTTGAACTATGTCGTGCCAGACTTGCTTGAATTGATCCTCGAGTCAAATTTTCATTGTAAACTAGTAAACTAATAATTTTTTGTTTCATTTATAAGTTAATAATTATCTAATCAATATTTAATCTGATTGCATTAATTTCTTTTTGATGGTATCCTTGTTTTGAAATTAACAATTAAATCAAAAACAGTATGGACAAGTAAAGCTGTACCATGGAACTACACTTCCATTTTCTTATGATATTATTCAAACAATTTGGTTGCTAAATTAAGACTTAGTAGTAAGTCTTCCACGGAAGACATGTGTCGCCTTAGTAATAATACAAAAAATATTCTAAGTACCGTCAAACAGGAAGTGGGCATGCGAGAGATCCGAAACTCTCTTACACGGTATATGTCCCCATACTGATACTCCATGCCAAATTGCAGAAGGCTCGGCTACATGATTCCTGAGAAAATTGCGACAGAAATTTTTGTGACGATGACACAGATGCCGACGACGGATAGTGATCCCTATATGTCGCCACTGCGTGAACGCAGGCGACACAATAAAGAAATATAGGATAACTGATAAAATTCTTGTGTATTTTTAAATCACAATTTTTTCCTTCATTTAAAACAACAAGGAGTTTTGTGTACAAATTCCAGCTTCAGGGTGTTCTTCAATTATTATTATAGTCTAGCTGATGCCAACTTTGTAGAACCAGACATGGATCTGATAGAACAAATCTCCTTGATTTAGTTTGTAATTATTTTAATAAAAACAAAACTGAAATAGTGGAAAAATTAGTTTAAAAACATAATAAAAGATCATTTTCGCTAACTTCCAGTCATATTCGTCAATCCAGAAGGGTTATGATCATGAGATGTGTCAACTTTCAGCTTCAATATCTCCGAAGTTGCATGGTAGAATTTCATTTTGCTCGGTAAATATTAGTATTAATACTTTGAAAGGTTAATCATATATTTTCAGGTGTGTCCATCAACCCAATTAAGTTATAGGTGTAAAAAATCAGCAACAGGTAAATTTCCTTGATATTTCAAGGAAACTTATGACGTCATACTTGGAAAATCGAGTAAACAAAGATTAAATACGATAACGTAACCCTCAGTCCACTAAGTTCACGTGACAGTAACAACTTGGTCCCATTACCCGTAATGGAGCAAAATTTGTTTCAATTTGCAAGCGAAATACCTACTGATGTATAAACATAATAAATTTTTACTGCTTATGTTTCTTATATTTCTGTGAAAAAATCTCCTTAAGTGGCTCAAATTGTACTTTTTTGAAACACGTTTTCAAAATTGTTTTCCAAGTTTCTGCCATTTTGAAATTTATTTTGAAGAATATGATCGGATGTCGGATTTTAAAACCAAATCAGGACATTTCCAGATAATGTTAATGTTAAATTCAGGTCTATGACCAACATTGATTAGCAGTATCCGTGGAGGCATTTTATGATTTTATTCATTAGTCTCTGTCAAACCCTCGATTTACTTTTCAAAGGATTCGCTTCAGATTTTCAATATGATGTGCAACACTTTTCATAAGGAAGAATATGCATATTTTTGATTGATTAAGGAGGAAAAATGTTAATTTGGAGATCTTTTACTTTCAAGGGTGTGATAAGCTCATAATAAAGCCATTATTTCGCCTGGTGTGAATCACAATGGGGCTGTCCCATTATGGGTAATGGGACCAAGTCGTAACCCTCACGAGAATGTAGTGGACTAAGGGTTACGTTATCGTATCTAATCAAAGTCCCAAAGGGACTGGTGGATTAGTGTCTATGATGGCAATGATCAGTATCTGATCTATTGAAATTTTATGTACACTGTCCAATAGTGTCCATGTATGATATGAATAATTGCCTGTCTATGTCATGCATAATTACTCATTTTTTACAATGGGTCTAATGGGTCTAATTATAATGATGATATCAAAACCAAGAAAGGTACAAAAACCATGTTTTGCTCATCAAGAAAATTAACATGCCTTTCTGACAGTCAGCAAGTATTTACTGGTGGCCATCTTCATTTGATCACACCAGCCAATCACATTAGAGACAAATATTCAAAGAATTTTGATTTTATACTAATAATGGACTTCTGATATTATGGGTTCCCTGCTGTACACTCAACATAGACTAAACAATGACAGCACCATCTTGATCAAGTACAGTTTGAAATTTAATTCTAAAGAAGAGACCTGAATGAAAGGTTTGTGAATGCTGACAAGACGCAAAAGCTGACAAGGCATGAGCAGCAATACCCTGCTCTTTATGGAGATAATAATTCGTCCAAGAAACACACGAAGACATGAAAACGATGATCTGTGCCAAGTTCTTTGTGCAACAATGCATCTCAATTCGCGCTATGATAAACATTCTCATGCAATTGAAAAATGACTGTTATGCATTGTAAATACTCAAATGACATTATCTCAATTTTTGTATGACCAAACTCTGATCAACGGCAACACCCCGGACTGAACATTGTTGGACGAACGGCAATCAACAGATCAACACCCCTGCCTGATCCTATTTCGAATTAAGTCAATTCCAACCCCGATCGTTGCAAAATATCGTCTGTTTCGGAATATGCAATGACAACTGTTTCCAGGTAATATTTTGTATTTACCGATGTACGACTTCTTCATTGTTTTGTTTTGAGTCGGCCATTAAATGTATACCGAACGCGGACCTCGGAGAAGACACTAAATGACAATCGCAACAAGTATAATGGAGCAGCCAACGTGGAACAGCCGTACTTTTCCATTCATTGATAATTGATAAGTAGAAATGTAAACAAACATTACGTCTTCCGTAGATTGTAAATAATGGCAGGCCTGTCAAGTCTCACGCATGAGGCGTGAGACTCACGCAAATTTTATTTAGATTTTCGACAAATCCTTTGATCTTTTAATTTTTTCCTTTGATCTTTGAAATTTTTCACAAATCTCACGCAAAGCTATTTTCAAAACTTGACAGGTCTGTTAAATGGACTATTGTTCTCGACGGCTACTGAATTTGATTTCTTTATTTCCAATGCGTTGTTATGATTTATTTCAAAAACGGCCACATCGTTTCATTGACGGTTCAGGGAAGTACGTTTACGCCGGCATCAATCTTCCATATTCATACATCTACACACAAAATTTTATGAATGGGAAATTCATTCGGTGATTAATTAACGAATTCGGGCACCATTTAAGTGTTGAAAAGTTCGTGCAATCAAATTAATGTTCAATGAAAATAGACTATTGAGTGTTGAAGTTTTTTATGGGATCAGAAAGATGTGTACGAGGTTTCCTGAAAAGGATTCTTTTAGCATGGGTATGATCACTAATGTTTGATTGCGTGAGGTTGGTCACCCAGGGTCGTAACATAGGATAGAATTCTATCCTTTGGATAGACACTAATCCAAAAAATATGGACGACCCTTCCTCGGAAAACCAGGGTCGACCAGACCTGTTAATAGATTTCCTGATTGAGTGTTCTTTCTACAATTATGACATATAAGAAACAATTTCTTTTGAATAATATTACACTCAAACAATTTCTTTGAATAATATTACACTCAATGTCCAAATTTTAAATATATGTCTAACCAAGATAAACTTATATGGTTAATGACTATGGAGAATTAACACCACTATAGAAAAAATGTGTGAATTTTTATCTAGCTGCCTTCCAGTTTAATAGACAGTACATAAATTTAGTGTATGCTATGAACTTGTGCTTTATAACTAATAACTAAATATTGATATTTGACATATTTTATATTATATATGTATACTAATTATTTACAAATCATGTATGTCGATTTTCTGCCCCTTGAGGGCTCTTAAGTGGAAATAAAATCTGTTATCTGTTATAGATAATTTCGTGATGATGTCACAGTTAAAGTTCGACCAATCATAGAGCAGATAAATCCAAACCATAAGTCATCCGGGCAGTGCTGCACTCTAGATTTTTTATCAAACGTATGGGAAACCAACCAACTTTCGATGTTATTATCTAATTCAATTTCGATCTAAAATTTTATATGATGCATGTTTTATGCTTTTAACATGTTTAATCTTACAAAGAATTTGTCATATTAATTTGGAAAATGTGTGTTCACAGACTCTGATTTTGTACTCTGGCCTTTTCCATAGGATCACTTTTGATTCCCCCCAATGTTTCACCTCCTAAAAAAATTGATATTCTGTATGTCCGGAATTATCTATAGCCATATGAACAGGTTGGGGAAATCCCCCATTTGGGATATAATACCCCAAACGGGGTATATTTTTTCAGTGAAAAAATCACTTATTTTTGAATTTCGACTTTTTACTCAAAAGGGCAACAGTTTATATCAATCATGTCTATAGCAATGTTTTTCACAAAAAAAACATACGTTCATATCAATCATGTCTATAGCAATGTTTTTCACAAAAAAAAACATACATTCAAATTTTTGGTTTTCAGAAAGTTAAGTGTCTATGTTAAGTGAAAATTTCACAGGTTATTAACTTTTGCTGCATTAAAAATAGCTACAAAATTTCTTTTGAAAAATTGCTGCATTTTATGTAAATAATTGCCCTTTTTAGCAGAAACTGTCAAATCCAAAAAAAAGAATATCAACACTGTAAAAATTACCCTGTTGGGGTATTATACCCCATCTGAGGTATTATACCCCAATTCAAATGGGGGGATTTTCCCCAAACTGATGAAAACGTCAAGCATACGTTCCTATAGTGGTGTTTTGTTACAGGGTTTATGGATACAGTTAAATGGAAATAAGACTTTAAAATCAATTCATCTAGAGTTCCTATCGTTTCACTTTATGCTTATATTTGATCAAATTTAAACCTGGCCACGCTGGAATAAAACTGTGCCAGATGCTGTAGCCATATTTGTCCCCAAACCATTAATTGTTTGTAAAGTCTTTTATGATTAGTTAATGTTGATTTTTTAGCCAATGAGACACGATGTTATGTAGAATCTTGATCTTCTTGCATGAAGGTAAAAAACGTATGAATTTCCGGTTCCAGGGTTGAGGATTGTTCGGATTGTTGAAGATGAAAAATTCAATTTTATGCTAAAAATAAGTTGCTAAAAGTTGAAATTGACCCACTACTGATTTCTAGAATTATCTTTCGTTGTTTTTAAAGTGGTAAGTTGAACCTAGCAAATAATTTGGTTCGTAAGACGTTTCACTTGAAATGCGTCAGAGCACAGGGCCTTGTAATTACTAATCAGCTAATTAGAAAATTTTACTATCCATGCATATAGTGTATATGCATGGATAGTAAAATTTTCTAGTTAGTAACAAGGCCCTGTGGTCAGAGTGTTAACATCACAAGAGTCGAAAATTTTATCAATATATTTCATTTCAAGTTGAAATAGGAAGCCCCACACAATACATGGGTTGCACATCGTTTTCAATCCGGATTTGACTCGTCATTTAGACGAGGTCATCTGGGGTCAACCGGAGGAAAAAATGACATCATCCAATGTTTGAGCAAGGGATAGATATTTTCTACCAACGAGCCTTACGTTGTTATAGGAAGGTTCGCCGTGACGTCACTGACTCGAAAAGGTAAATTTGGTTGGCAAGAAGTCGTAATAATTGATTAGGGTCATAAAATTGTCATTTTCAATTCACTCGTACGAAATTGTTAATTGAGATATTTTGATATTTCCTTTTGATTGAAATGCTAGATTGTTTACACCTTTACAGGGTATTAATTTTTTAAATATATTTATTTTCAAATCTATAAAATTATAGTTTTTGTAAAGTATACAAATTTCGGCAATTTTGACATTTTTTAAAACCACATAAAAAATTTTCTACGAGAAATTTTAAAAGTGTAAATCGGCAGAAAAAATATGAAAACCTTGAAGTTAATTACGCATTTTACAGATCCAAAATCAGATAGGTACAGTAATGAAAAAAATACAAAAGATCAAAAATTCTTTTATATTAATTTGTTAAATAGTGGTCCAACTACGACTTTGCCAACCAAAAATGCTAATTTGCATATGTAAATTAGATTTTGTGACATCACTAATGAGGTTCACGAACCTTCCTATTCAACATATGGGTAAAAAAGCGTTTTCAACTAACAAAGAAATCCACGAGGAACATTTCCAACCCACCAAAACCGAAACTTGAATTGAAATGAAGAAATTACATTCTTCGTCTATCAGCGTCTTGGAACCAGTTTTGTACCAGATTACTCCTTGTTTGGCTAAAATAATGAGCGATCCTGCAAATGCGCATTTCACGAACTTAGTGAGTGAAAGGAACAGGAGTGCAAAGGGCAAATTTCAATTTTTTCATTTCAGCACTTTTGTGCCTTACCGGACATTGTCATTCAATTGCTTACATGTTTTTATGATATATTCAACTATTTTACAGCAATGGTTTCCTTTTTAAACATCTGGGCCAGCCGATTTTCAGCTTCTGTCAGCCTTTCAGGACATATTAGAAAGCATTGTCAGTTAGTACGGTGTGCAAAACAAGTTTGTAATTTTCGAGTCGGAAACGGATTTGTACAGTGAAAAATTTGTATCCAGTCCAGATTACACTGTTCAAGTCCATTTCCGACTCGAAAATTACAAACTTGTTTTGCACACGGTACTAACTGACAATGCTTTCTAATATGTCCTGAAAGGCTGACAGCCTTAACTATTATCAAAATACATAGTTTACAATGATTTTAACGATTTATTGCCTATAATATGACAATAGGAACAACCTATGGAAGGGGCCAAGAGGAGAGTCACGCTTCATAAATTCGGGAAGGTCACTCAATTTGAAAATGTCATATTTCATAAGTTCAGGAATGTCACAATTAATATTCTGTAAATGTTGCATTTCATAAGTTCAGGATCGTCATACTTAATTTTGTAAAACCTCCAATGACCCCTTATGTCGTCTGCTACATGTTATCCCATTGGTCATTTTTGGATACGAAGATAAAGCTATCTAAATATTAATATCAATACAGTAGGTTGTATTCAAAAAGTTTTACAGTAAAAATATTGCTTTTTTATCTACTTAATATTTTTATTCTGCATACCTTCTCAACTATCTGCTAAAACAAAATAAATCGCAGTATATACATCATACGAAACAACAGAAAAACCACACAGATTTTCTTGATCGGTGTATCAAGTCCTATCATTAAAAACAACCTCTCTACATATAGAAGGGCATGACGCCCTTTATTTTAGTGCATTTGGGTGTGTTTGGGTAAAAAGTCACTCCCGTAACATGGGTGCAGGACAACTCGGCCCGCGGACAACTCGGACCATGACCACCCGGACCTTACTTTTGACAAAAAAGACAAGTCAGCCCTTGAAGTGAGAGACTACTCGGACCATCAAAGAAGACATCTGGAAGAAAGAGAAAAAACTACCTATACCCCTCAAACCATCGGACAAAGATTAGAATTGTGGTGAAATATTTTGTATTACAACGGGATATCTCAGCCACTAGTAACTCTCCTTCTAGAAAGGTAGTTTTTTTCTTTGTCGATCTTTCGTACTTTTTTTCTTGGCTGTTCCCCTGTTGGTGTAGCTGGTCGTTCTCCCATGTTAGCTGGTGTGTCTTCAGGTCTTCCAAATGTAGATGCTCATAGGTAGCGTTGTCAATATCAAAAACTGCAGAGTAGTTTATTTCATCTTCATCCAAGGCAGTCTTGTAGCATTTCTCACTGGGGTCATATGGGCTTGATGGAAGTCCATGTAGTCTGTCTTTAAAGAAAGATCTCCCACTTATTATAAGGATGGTTACTTGAGCTTCTTTTTAGAGCCCGGCTGGACAGGTTTAGCTAAGGATTCCTTCTTCTCAGCCATGTAGATCCACGTCATATTTGAAAGCAGTTTAGCCAAGCCAGCTGAATCATTTCAAATTGTATCTGTTCTTCTATGATGGGTCGATGAATTTCTAATAACCAGCTTTTGTTTTTTTAAACAAGTCCTTAATCCTTTTGAAAGTCTGAGTTGTCCTTTTTTACAAGTCACCTTTGATAATTTCACGGTCTGAGTTGTCTCCATGACGTTCTGAGTTGTCTCTTCAATGGTCCGAGTGGTCATGGTCTGACTTGTCCATAGGTCGAGATGTCCCCTGTTTGGTAACATTAACAAATCATTTCGACAAATAGTTTGGCCTCTGTGTGAAAAAGACACATATTCATACCTTTGATACCTTTATCATGTTTATTTTGAAATAGATGATTCCACAAAAATCAGAGTTCCAAAATTACATACACCTGCTAAGTTGAAGTTGTTGTGCTTATACTTACTTACTTATCCTCTTCTACATCTTTAACCAGGGATTTCCTAGCATCTTTGTCTTTCACAAGTTTCTCCATTTGACTCCAGGTCTTTCACATGCTTTTAAAATCATTAGTCACAGTCCAGGTCTCTTATGGCATCCAGGGATGATTCTATTATACCATTTAGCGACGTTTAGCAGCCCCAACTTTTGCCAGCAGCGCAAACACAATCCTACCAAAATTAAAAATCCAAATGGAAAATCTCTATGATCCACAAAGATTGATTGCTATTTTGAGTTTTTTTACCTTAAAATCCAGGGGAAAACATTATTTATGTATGTATCTTATCAAATATATGTTGTTTTGAATTTGAAATTCCTTCAGTACAGTTATGAAAAGAAAGGGCCCACAGCAAAGGAAATATTTCATTAACCACCATTACTGTCAACAAACCATGTGGTCGGTAAAGTGTTGATATTGTTGACAATGAGCTATTTATATTATATTGCCTCTGACAAAACATGCTTAAGATATAAAAATTTATTGTATAAAAAATGTTTTCACCTGGACTTTAAGGTAAAAAAGACCCTGTGTATTATCTACAAATGTGGATAATGTATTATCTACAAATGTGGATAATATGTGGCTTTGGCTTTTTAGCTCGCCGGTATGAATGTCCGGAGAGCTATTGTCATACCCCCGGCGTCGGCGTTGTCAGCAAAATCTTTAACCTTGCTTGTGAAATGGAGACCTTAAGAGATGGGATGTTGATATTTAGTATGTGACTTCTTTGTAATGAGAGGTTTCTTGTGGTACCATATTTGTAGACATTTTGACCTTGACCTTGCCCTTAGGGCAATTTTAAAAAAACTTTAACCTTGCCTCTACAAACCAAGCTTTTAGTGGTAGGGTGTTCATATTTGGTATGTGACTACCTTATGATGAGAGCATTCTAGTGGTACCATATTTCAGGGGTTAACAAATCCACTGATCTGAGGTCCGGGACTTGGGAATTTCAACTACGGACCAGTGAATAATACCATTCAAAAAGTCCGAAGGACCAGTGAAAAATTCGAGAAAATATTTTATTTCAGGTTTCAGGTTGTTACTTTTTCAGTGATCTGAGTCAAATTATATTGACTGCTCCTTACTTTCAAGTGTATTGAAGATCAAAGTTTTTTTTTTTTATCATTTATATGAATTTCTCGCTTTGTTCTGTGCCTAGTGCAAGAACTGGCTTCAAATGTATTGTAATAAAAAAAGGTCTCCATGATATTTGACTAGAAAGTTGTATTAAGTCCAGGTAGAGACAGTAGGAATTTTCCAGTTTTTTGAACGCTCTTCACTTATCTATTTTGATACCTAAATGTTGTGGGCTGTCAAGGAAAACGAAGCTGGTAGAAGTTCTTTAATTTTATAAATGATATCAAATTTGGTATAGGCCAAAAATCATTCGCTTTGCGGCGTTGGATCCTTTTAAATCCTGAATACTGTTATAATGTAACCCTATGGGAAAAGTGAACAAAAATGGCCTCATACTTCATTTGCTACAAAATTTGGGCAAGTCTGTACGGACCACTTGATATTTGGTCAGGACCAGTGAATTTCTTCAAGCTACAAGTCCTGGACCAGTAACGTTTTGAAACCCCTGTATTTGTAGACATTTTGACCTTGACCTTTCCCTGAGGGCAATTTTTGAAAAACTTTAACCTTGGCTCTAGAAGGTAGGCTTTTAGTGGTAGGGTGTTCATATTTGGTTAGTGACTCCCTTATGTTGAGAGCTTTCTAGCTGTACCATATTTGTAGACATTTTGACCTTGACCTTTCCCTGAGGGCAATTTTTGAAAAACTAACCTTGCCTCTAGAAGCAAGGTTTTAGTGTTAGGGTATTCATAGTTGATATGTGACTTTTTAGCTCACCTGGCTATGCCAGGGTGAGCTATTGCCATCACTTGGCGTCCGTCGTCCGTCCGTCGTTAGCTCACTTTCAAAAATCTCTCCTCTGAAACCACTGGGTCAAATGGAACCAAACTCAAACTGAATCATCACTAGGGTATCTAGTTTCAAATTTGTTATTTTGTATGTCTTAGCTATAGGTCAAACAACATGGCTGCCGTTACTAAAAATAGAACATAGGGGTAAATTACAGTTTTTGGCAAATAACTCAAAAACAGTTACAGATATCAAAAATCTGACTGAAGTAAAAACGATCAGCATGAGCAGATCTACCCATGCTGAAATTTTGAAGAAAATCTGACGACCCATCTAAGAGTTATTGCCCTTTTTCCATAAAATTTTCAAAATTTTTATGTTTTTTATTTTTTATTAAAAAACTATAACAATTAGAGGTTAAGTTTAAATTGCAAAAATGTTCAGCATGTTAAGATCTACCCACATGGATATTTTGAAGAAAATCCAAGTACCCACATGTATATATGAGTTGTGGTCCTTTATTGGTCAAATTTTTCGTGATTTTTTACTTTTTGTCCTATAATTTCAAAAACGCTTTGAGATAGAGGTCAAGTTTAAATTGCAAAAATGGTCAGCATGTTAAGGACTATATTTTATTGAACACATTCAAGTTTTCTGACCGCTTCCAAGATGGCCGCCAGCGGGGAACTTAGTTTACCATTTGACCTAATGGGAAAATTCATAAAGAACTTCTTCTTGAGAACCACTGAATGGATTTGAACCAAACTGGACATGAATGATGCTTATGAGGTGCTGACCAAGTGTTGTTACTTTGGTGCTGATGTGTTATCCGACATTCCACCAGCAATGATCTTAATCTTAACATTGGACCCTATGGGAAAATGCATACAAAGAACTTCTACTTTAGAACCACTGAATGGATTTGAACCAAACTTGGCATGAATAATGTTTATGAGGTGCTGACCAAGTGTTATTACTTTGGTGCCAATCTGTCATCTTACATGACCCACAGCATTGGAACCTATGGGAAATGCACACAAAGATCTTCTAGAGAACTGCTGAATGGATTTAAATCAAACATGACATGAATGATGCCTGTCAGGTGCTGACCAAGTGTCACCAGCTGTGAACTTAATTTAACAAAAGATCTTCTTCTAGAGAACTGCTTAATAGATTTAATCCAAACTTTGCTTATGAGAAGCTGTCCAAGTGTTGTTACTTCAGTTCTGATCCATCATCTAATGGATTCAATTAAAACAATGCATAAATGAAACTTGTGAGATTTTGACCAAGCTTGTTACTTTGGTGCTGATCTGTCTTCCGACATCGCCGCCAGTAGCAAAACTTAGTTTAACATTGGACCCAGTGGGAAATGCATAAAAAGATCTTCTCCTCTGAAACTGCTTGAAAAATTAAGTAGAATTTTGATATGTTAGTCCTTGTGTTACCCTCTTCAAGTTTTATGTTTAAGGTCAAGTCGAACTAATTGAACGCCATCTGGTGTTGTCTTGTTTTGAAATTTTTTGGTGACGTCCCTTTCTATTGTGTGATGTTCTTTGGGACGTAAAACACCTATGACGTTTCATATGATTCCTCCGAATGCATGGCGGTGTCATCCTGACAGGGAGGATCTCGACGACGAAACTTTTTAAGTTTTTGTAAACGGGTAACACAAATTGCCTCTTCTTATTTAAAAACAACAAAATCAACCCAAAAATTAAATAATGAAATGGATATTGAATAAATGGACACAGTCTTTACAAACACTGATACGGTACTGATAATTACGGAAAAACGCTTTCATCGTTGCATACAACAAAATCGTCTAAAATAAAGAGAGAAACAAAAGAAAAGATAATGAATGGATATGGAATAAATGCAGATGAGACACAATCTCTACAAACACATGGTACTGATAGCTATTCCTCGCGACTTCTGAAGTTGATATTTCCCAAACTTATAATAGTGTGGAATTCAAATATTCACAATTTGAGAGGTACTGTTTGTAAATAAAGAACACACTTCACATAGAAGCTGGTATTCGAAGTTGAAAACTTTGAAGAATGTTTTAATATTTGAAGATGGTTTTGTAGTTGCTATCTTCAGGGATATAATCATAAAGCAACGAAAACTCCAAAAATCAAGCTTTTTAGCTCACCTGACCCAAAGGGTCAGTGTGAGCTATTGTAATCACCAGTCAGGGGAATTACTTAAATAAGTGATTTTTAATCACTTATTTAAGTAGTTTTTTTCCCTCCATGGCAAAGTAAGGTTTTTCTTAAATATTTTCTTAATCTATCATAATAAACAAATCAAACTGTCATTTTTTGGATAGAAACAACCAAGACTATTGGAAAAACACAAAACATCTTTACTAATACTGTATCATATTTTTTATTTTATTGATTTTGTTGCAAAATTCAGCTTAATAAAGGTGAAGTTCCAATGGTAATAACCCATTAAATAGAATTTTCCAGACACCATGGCTAATTTTCCTGATAACTTCAATGTATTAGCTGTCAGATTATGCAATTAATTACTTATGTTCGTGGTGAAAATCTCAATGTTCGCTACTGTTGAAATCCCAAGGGTCTGATGGATAATTAGTACTTAATCAGGTGATTTTTTGGCTAATGGTTACTTAAACAAGTGATTTTCATACAAAATCATATAAACTTCTC
This sequence comes from Modiolus philippinarum, assembly GCA_002080025.1. Lineage (NCBI taxonomy): Eukaryota > Metazoa > Mollusca > Bivalvia > Mytilida > Modiolidae > Modiolus > Modiolus philippinarum. Next base: position 162,293 of record MJUU01037831.1, read on the forward strand.
TAAAAGCATTAAATTTTATTCAATGAAGACAAATTTGGGTTTATGGCTTTATTTAGGAATAATCTTTAATTTTACACAGAGGACTTGCAGATATTTCAAAGCATAGCCTCAATCACTTTTCTTGGTAGTAAATTTTAGTTACTCATATAGGTGATTTTATCTTAAAATGAAGAAAGACAACTCTTATTTTACTAAAATGTTATACTGAAACAAGTGATTTTGAAAATCACTTATTCAAGTAATTCCCCTGACTGATCACTTGGCATCCGTCATCCGTCGTCCGTCGTCTGTCCGTTAACTTTTCACATTTTCATCTTCTCCTCTGAAACCACAGAAGCAAATTCAACCAAACTTTACAGGAATGATGTATGGAAGGTCCTTTACAAAGATTGCTCATTTCGTTCTGATCCTATAAAAACATTGCCGCCAGCGCGGAACTTAGGTTTAACATTGGACCCTATGGGAAAATTCACATTTTCTTCTTCTGCTCTGAAACCACTGAAGCAAATGCAACCAAACTTTATAGGAATGATGTACTAAAGGTCCTTTACAAAGACTGCTCATTTCGTTCCGATCCAATTAAAAACATGGCCGCCAGCGCGGAACTTAGGTTTAACATTGGACCCTAAGGGAAAATTCACATTTTCTTCTTCTCCTCTGAAACCGCTGAAGCAAATTCAACCAAACTTTACAGGAATTATGTACTAAAGGTCCTAAACAAAGATTGCTCATTTCGTTCCGATCTGATAAAAAACATGGCCGCCAGAACGGAACATAGTTTAACATTGGCCCTATGGGAAATTCACATTTTCATCTTCTCCTCTGAAAACACTGTAGCAAATTCAACCAAACTTTACAGGAATGATGTATGGAAGGTCTTTTACAAAGACTACTCATTTCATTCCGATCCGATAAAAAACATGGCCGCCAGCACGGAACTTAGGTTTAACATTGGACCCTATGGGAAAATTTTCTTCTTCTCCTCTGAAACCACTAAAGCAAATGTCACCAAATTAAACTTTACAGGAATGATGTACTTAAGGCCCTTAACAAAGATTGCTCATTTCGTTCCGATCCGATAAAAAACATGGCGGCTTTTTCAATGTCCGGGCTATAACTTTTTTGTCTTTTGAGATAGGCTTTTGATATTTTGCATGTGGATAGATCACCTCAAGACGACGTGTCGCGTACCTTGGTTGGTGACCTTTGACCTTGATCTTTGACCTCAGGGTCACATTTATGCTTTTTCAATGACAAAGTCGTGTCTGGGCTATAACTTTTTTGTCTTTTGAGATAGGCTTTTGATATTTTGCATGTGGATAGATCACCTCAAGACAACATGTCGCGTACCTTTATTGGTGACCTTTGACCTTGACCTTTGACCTCAGGGTCACATTCATGCTTTTTCAATGACAAAGTCATGTCCAGGCTATAACTTTTTTCCCTTTTGAGATTGGCTTTTGATATTAAGCATGGGGATAGATCACCTCAATGTGTCTCGTACCTTGGTTGGTGACCTTTGACCTTGACCTTTGACTTTAGGGTCGCATTCATGAATTTTTCAATAACAAAGTCATGTCTGAGCTATAACTTTTTTCTCTTTTAAGATAGGCTTTTGATATTTGGCATGTGGATAGATCACCTCAAGGGGACATGTCAGGTACAATAGTTGATGACCCTTGACCATTGACCTCTAGGTCACACTTGGAGCGGGGCCCACAGAGATGGATACCATCTCACTGATGTCTAGTTAAATTTTATAAAAAGTTTCTGATTTTTATGTACATACACCACCAAAGATGGACCATCAATTTGGAATTATAGTGCTGCAGGACCCAGGTGAGCGATACAGGCTCTTGAGAGCCTCTTTTTTATGTTGAGAGCTTTCTGATGGCACCATATTTATAGACATTTTGACCTTGACCTTTCCCTGGGGGCAATTTTGGAAAACTTTAACCTTGCTTATAGAATTTAGTTGTTTAGTGGTAGGATGTTCATATTTAGTATGTGACTCTCTTGTGATTAGAGCTTTCTAATGGTGCCATATTTGTAGACATTATGACCTTGACCTTGCCCTGAGGACAATTTTCAAAAAAAACTTATTACAGTGTTTCTAGAATGTTTACATTTAGTGGTAAGGTGTTCAATTTCAAGATATGACTTCCTTATCATGATAGCTTTCTGATGGCACCATATTTTTAGACATTTTGACCTTGACCTTGTCCTTAGGGCAGTTTTTTAAAGAACTTCAAACTTGCTTCCAGAAGTTAGTTGTTTAGTTAAATGGTGTTTATATTTTGTTCATGACTTCCCTGTGTAGAGAGCTTACTGGTAGTACCATAGTTGTAGACATTTTGACCATGAAATGGCATTGCCCTATAGTAATCAGCCTGTCCGTTAGTCTGTCTGTTCATCCGTCTGTCTGTATGTCAGCATTTGCTATGTCGTACGATAACTCAAGATTGCCTTCATCGATTTTTATGAATTTTCTACTCGTGGACTTGACCAAAGGAAGCTCCTTTTGCTTTTGAGAAAATTCTGAAAACACTTTCTGGGAAAACACATAGTTTTCATTTGAAAAAAAATGCATATAATGAGAATTAACACTTTGTCATAGGATAATTTAAGATTACCCTCGGTGATTTTAATGATTTTGATACTCAATGTTGGACTTGACCAAAGGAAGCTCTGTTTTTTTTTTAGGAAACTTAGTTTTTATATGAAAAAAAAATGCATATTGTTAGAATAGACTCGCCATCACAGATTTAAGTTTTATACACAGTGTTGGACACAATCAAAGGAATGTCCCTTTTGTTAGCTGACCTGACCCAAAGGGTCAGTGTGAGCTATTGCCATCACTTGGTGTCCATTGTCAGTCATCTGTTAACTTTCCACATTTTCACCTTCTCTTCTGAAACCTCTGATTTGACATGTATGTTCCGCCATTTGCAATCCCGTACTGGTTTCCGAAATCCGTTGATGTTCTCATACTCGTATAAGACACTGGTTACCAGATGTTTGCTATCCAATGAAAAACAGTGACTCTTCCATATGTTTGGCTTGCTTTGTTTACAAAACATCAGTAGTAGAATACCAAAGGAACAAACTGAGGTCAAATTTATTCCCAGAAAGAAAATATAGTGAAAATTACGGTTGTTGTATTTTTTGTTTATTGGAAAAAGTAGCCGGCGGCCGAGGCACCAATAGACGCCGAATATCGGTGGCAACTGGCTTCAAATGAAAGCCCTGCAAGTAATTGTTCTAGACAGTCAGGGGTGTAACCTATTTAAGTTATCAGGTGAAGTACATTTGTGTAACTGAATGATCATGTATTTTCATCAATAACTTATCGAAGTTTTCAAATGTTGATTTCTTGAAAATGACCCACTTTGATAACAAATTTCTATATGATAAAGATTTTTCTCATACCAACAAAAGTTTTTCCCATATGGTATGGAATCTTGACTGTGTAATAACCTATCAATTATAAATGCACAAAGACGGTAAATGTATGTCTCAACCCTCATAAAAGATTACACCCTTGGGAAATATTAGAAGATTGTGGTCAACTTGAACTACCTTATATATGTGTAAAAGTAGACTCTACTGTGGCTATTAAATAAGAATTTCAACAAAACTGAATATAATATGAAAAAGACTTCAATATATGATGTTATCAACAGAGTAAAACAAAATAGCAACTCATACAGATCATGCAGGTTATTACTTGATAACAGGTGTAAGTTATTTAAAAAAAGTACATAACTCATTCAAGTTATTTTGGTGATAACTTATTTAAGTTGCACCCCTGACTGCTAGAGCTAAAGTTACATGTACCAAATGAGTACAGATATCCAGCACATTATTTATTCATTTCAGATACATTATCATTGAATTAGACAACATGTATAACAGACAAAAACAGATGCCATCTACACTGGGATATACCAATACCAGTTATAAAGAGAAAATGTCACAAATGACAGAACAGGAAAAAATCATCGAAGAAAAGAAACGAAAAATCCTTGAAAAAATGAAGGCGGAAGAAATAGCAGCAGTTACACAAAGTCCTGTGGCTGCTCCGAGTACAACTGCTGTGTAAGTCATGTATAGTGTACATTTATAATGTTTATGTTGTTACATGATGAAAAAAAAATATTGGTGAAGTCATAGTCATGTCACATGAAATAATCAGTACATTTTTGCTCTTAACTGTTTTCCTTTAGGGCTATTCCAGAAAAAAAGTGTCTAAAGGGGCAGAACGCCAAGGAATTAAAATGTTGTTGGTTTGGGGGTAAAATTTGCAAACAGTGTTTATAACACATATATTAATCTTAAATTTTAATCTGTTGGTGGTACCCCTAAATTTAATGTGTGTTCCACTCCCTGGAGACGTATTTTACTAGAATAGCCCTTATGAATTACCCTATTATTCACCTTTGAATAACCACAGAGTTACAGCGTCCATGGAATAACCCTATTACACACCAGTGAACAACCCCAGAATGTTATAACCCCTAAGGAATAACCCTTTAATTTTACCATGCCAATTGGAAAACCCAGATGATAAAATTTTAAAATTGCAAAACATCTTTTATTTGCTCGGTATAATAAAACAATTATTAGGCCCTCAGAGGTGTGGTGAATATCAAAAAAATTTGCAAACCTACTGTATGTTATAACCTTCGAGAAAATAATCTTTAGCCCCATTTACATGCACAAGATTTACATTGGTATGTAAATTTACACGTGTGTAAAATTACACCAGTATGTAAAAGTATTTTGCTATGCATATACATTCATTTAATCTGAGGTGTGTATTTTAATATAAAAAGCTCATTACAAGAAATCAAAAGGGCCGAAAAACATGTAAAAATTTGAAAGTTTTTATTAGATCTTGGAAGTTTGTAGAATGATAGAAAAACATAAAGTAGCATTGTATCTTCTTTTATTTTTTCAATCAGAGTCATACTTCCCCTATTATAAGCCTAAAAACACAAAATCAGACAAAATTGTCAGAGAAGTATGAATTTTATCGGAATAATAGCTAAGTGTGTGTACATCAATTTCATGATTCCAATCAAGTTGCAAGATCCTTTTCTTCCGTTTCATAGACAGAAACAGTATTTTGCACAGTGTGCATTTTTTAGTGTGCATTTACATGCTCAAAATGCATACTGTGTAAAATGTACACATGTGCAAATATACATTTACACTTGCCCCTGACCTTATGCAAATTTACACCCTTTGTTAGGTTTACACATGTATGCAGTTGCATTTACATGCAGTAATTGCACACCAGTGCAAATTTCATACCTATTTAAAAATACACATGTGTTTAAAACTGCATGTAAATGGCTTTTTAGTAAGCTTGACAATTTGGGATATTCCCCAAGGCTGAGGGCCATAATTGTATATTTTTCATCTCATCCCAGTTTTTCTTGTCACACAGATTTGTGAAAGGTACATAGATATCAGTCAGAAAACCAACCTGTTCAAATGTGATTTTATCAGACTTGAGTATATTCTTTGGATTATTCCCCTTGATGAATAAGCTTTTCTGACTTGTACAACTAAAATTTAAATGAAAAGCTTGCACACAAAAATAATTTTAACTTCTTCAAGTCAATTTAGTGAGAAATGAGTTAAGTCTGATTTCTTACACATCAGCTTTAATCTGTGAAGTGTATTTATTCCAGATATATCATTAAACCTAAATTTCATGCATTATTTGAAAGTCATTTTCCTCTGAAGAAAGATTAAAATTCCCCAAGGAGTAATTTTCAAGGCCACCCTCCCACACAGATAGGCCAAGCACCCACACTTCATCTATCATAATATAAACCCAATAAACAACAGTACATGTATGTATAAAAATTATCAGTAAACAATTAGCAAATTTGCTTATCTTAATCTGACTTGTACATGTCAAAAAAATAGTTTTACACTGACTTCCTCAAGTCAGTTCTAAAATGACTTGTACAGGTTGGTCCCCTGACTGGATATATAGCTGAAAAATTACTAAAGGATATGATAGTATGAGCCATATGTTTCTTGTGCTGATAATTTAATTTCCCTGTCTAAAATAAAGAAGAGCAATGACATTCACTTTTGTATTGTTTTACAAATATTTTTATTCACATTTAGTATATTTATTGATGTAATGAATAAAATACCCCCAAAATATGAAATTGGCAGTATAAAAGTAATCATAAGACTTAACAAACATACTGATGCTTACATTAATATTAAGATATTATATTTATACCACCCNCCCCCCCCCCCCCCCCCCCCCCCCCGCGAACAAAGTTTTGGGGGGTATATAGGAATCACCCTGTCTGTCTGTCTGTCTGTCCACACTTCTCATAAGCGCAACTCCTCTTAAACCACTTAAAGGATTTTGATGAAACTTTACACAAAGGAAGTACACTATGGAGATGTGCATGAAGGAATATCATTATTGCCCGAAACCAGGAAGGGGAGATAATTCGACTTTGACTTTTTGTTGATTCACTATGTATGAGTTACCTCATAAGCGCAACTCCTCGTACACCATTTGAAGGATTTTGATGAAACTATACACAAAGGAAGGACACTATATGGAGATGTGCATGAAGGAATATCATTATTGCCTGAAACTAGGACGGGGAGATAATTCCACTTTGACTTTTTGTTGATTAACTTTATTTGGGTTACCTCGTAAGCACAACTCCTCTTAAACCACTGGAAGGATTTTAATGAAACTTTACACAAAGGAAGGACACTATATGGAGATGAGCATGAAGGAATATGGTAATTGTCCAAAACCAGAAAGAGGAGATAATTGGACTTTGACTTTTCATTGATTCCCTATGTATGGGTTACCTGGTAAGCGCAACTCCTCTTAAACCACTGGAAGGATTTTGATGAAACTTTACACCAAGGAAGGACACTATATGTAGATGTGCATGAAGTAATATGATTTTTGTCCGAAACCAGGAAGGGGAGATTATATGACTTTGACTTTTTGTTGAATCCCTATGTATGGGTTACCTCGTAAGCGCAACTCCATTTAAACCATTGGAAGGATTTTGATGAAACTTTACACAAAGGAAGAACTCTATATGTAGATGTGCATGAAGTAATATGATTATTGCTTGAAATCAGGAAGGGGAGATAATTCGACTTTGACTTATGTTGATTTCTCCTACAATTATCTTTTTTTTTCCAAAAAAAAAGTTTAAGCTTAGATATTGTGAAGTCAAACTGTTTTTTCATTGTAATCCTCTTGTTGTTTTCAAAGTGTTGTAATGAAATTTCTCCATGAATTTTGTGTAAAATGTCAAATAGGCTAAAAAAAAGGTGAATTTCATATTTATCTGATTTAGACAAGAGTATTTTCATTGGAATCCTTGTGAAAAGTTCTTTCTTGAAGATTACATCATTGTGTCCATACTTGTATTGTGTCCACACTTGTTAATTTTGACTTTTTTTTATTTTAGAACTGGGAAAAGACCTGGATTTAAAAAGATGAAATTCGGAAATTTGCCAGAACCAAAGAAAGAGACTCCTACAAAACCAACAGCAGCTGCATTTTTTGTAAATGATGGAAACTTCATGGAAAGATTCAGACAAATGCAGGGTCTTGCTTCAGGTATAATTCAACCATATCAATCAAGATCACATCAAGTGAATGATCAATTTGATCTGCTTTTATCTCTCATAGTCTAAAGACCGTATAAGCTCTACCAGTTTTTCAACCATATGGTCAGCATTAACTTTTAAGCTCACCTGGCCATGCCAGGGTGAGCTGGGTCTGTCATCCGTCGTAAACTTTTCATTCAAAGATCTTCTCCTCTGAAACCACTGGGCCAATTGGAAGCAAATTTGGTCACAATAGTCCTTGGGTGGTCCCCTTTAAAGATTGTATCCAGCAGGTCCATACTTCATCCAAGATGGATGCCAACGGGGAAAATACAGTTGAACTTCCATGGCTCGAACATCCACAGGACTGACGAAAATAGTTAGAACTAGAGGGGTGTTCGAGCTATCAAGGTCGAACTATGATAAAACGTGAACAAAGGGACCAGAAAATTTGTTCAAGACATCCATGGTGTTGGAGCTATTGTAGTTCGAGCCATCGAAGTTCTACTGTAGTTTTAACATTGGACCCTATGGGAAAACACATTCAAAGATCTTCTTCTCAGAAAACTACCAGCCCAATTATAACCAAACTTAGTCACAATGGTCCTTAGATGGTCCCATCCAAAAAAGGTATCCAGCAGGTCTGCACCTCATCCAAGATGGCTGCCAGCAGGGAACATAGTTTTAACATTGGACCCTATGAAAAACACATTCAAACATGTTCTTATCAGAAACTACTATTCCAGTTAGAACCAAACTTAGTCACAATGGTCTTTAGATGGTCCCTTCCAATAAAGGTATCAGACAGGTCCGTACCTCATCCAAGATTGCTGCCAGCGGGGAACATAGTTTTAACATTGGACCCTTAGGGAAAAGACATTCAAACATGTTCTTATCAGAAACTACTATTCCAGTTAGAACCAAACTTAGTCAAAATGGTCCTTAGATGGTCCCTTCCAAAAAAGGTATCCGACAGGTCCGTACCTCATCCAAGATGGCTGCCAGTTGGGAACATACAAAATGTAGTTTTGACATTGGACTCTATGGAAAACGCATTCAAAGATCTTCTTCTCAGGAACTACTAGTCCAATTAGAACCAAACTTATATAATGGTCCTTAGATGGTCCCTTCCAAATACGATATCCGACAGGTTCGTACCTCATCCAAGATGGCCTCCAGCAGGGAACATAGTTTTAACATTGGACCCTATGACTTGAATTTCATGGTCCAGTGGTCATGTTAAGTTTCCCAGTATTTTATATGGTAAGGACAATAATATTTGGTATGTGGGTTTGTCTTAGATGGAACACGACAGCCTGCTATTAAGCTTTAGCCCTTGACCTCATTTTCATGGCCTAGTGAATATGTTTTGTTTTTCAGTATCTATCAGTGGTAGGTCACTGATATTTGGCATTTTGGTTTTAGGTGATACATGACAGTGTGCTATATTGCTTTTGTCAGTTATCTTAATTTCACAGTTTAGGGAACATGTTTAGTTTTCTGATTTAGTCAGTTTGAGTTATCACACCAATTTTGTGACCATTTAGGGACGGGCGAGACGTAATTTGGGTCCACACTTGTTCTATACAATATTTCAAACTTGCATTGGGGTTAATGTGTAACATTTTTATTATACAATTAATTATACCCCCGCTCAGTAGGAGTGGGGGGTATACTGTTTTATCCTTGTCCGTCTGTCTGTCCGTCCGTCCGTACGTCTGTCAGTCTGTCCCTCCGTCCGTCCGGAACGTCTTTCGTCAAGGATTTCTCAGCTTGTGTATGTAGTAATGATTTGATATTTGGTATGAAGGTTAAGTATGATGAGTTGTATCTTGTCTCCCCATTTCAAGTCCGTATCTCATCTACTTCCTGTTTGACAATAATTTGATGTTTTTCATGTTATAGCTATAAATTGAAATTTTTCATCAAGGATTTCTCAGCTTGTGTACGTAGTAATGATTTGATATTTGGTCTGAAGCTTGAGAATGATGAGTTGTTCATTTCTTACCTTTTCAAGTCTGTAATTCATCTACTTCCTGTTTGACGATAACTTTGATTTTTTCCCATTATAGCTATACATTGAAATTTTTCGTCAAGGATTTCTCAGCTTGTGTATGTACATGTAGTAATGATTTGATATTTGGTCTGAAGCTTAAGAATGATGAGTTGTATCATGTCTCCCATTTTCAAGTCCGTAACTCATCTACTTCCTCTTTGACGATAACTTTGATTTTTTTCCCCATTAAAGCCTATATTGAAATTTTTCGTCAAGGATATCTTGGCTTATGTATGTAGTAACTATTTGATGTTTGCTTTGAAGCTTCAGTATGAAAAGTTTTATAGGGTCTTCCCTTTTCAAGTCCATAACTCATCTACTTCCTGTTTGACGGTAACTTTATGTATCACTGCAACTATGCTAATGCTTGTATTGTGTCCACACTTGTTATACGACCGCAAAAATTTTTGCGGTCGTATATTGGTATGGTGCTGTCGTCGTCATCGTTGTCGGCGTCGTTGTCGTTGGCGTTGTCGTTGGCGTTGTCGTTGTCGTCGTCGTCTGTAGACACTTTTGTTTTTGGTCAATAACTTTTGTTCCAGTAAATCAATCCTTATGAAATTTTAACATAATGTTCTTTGGTACAAAAGGAAGGCTTGCAGTAGTTTTGGTCATTGTGACCCCACCTGTTTTTAAAAAAGGGGCCAAAAAAGGGTTAAATTGGGTGTTTTCACATATTTGTAGAATCTTTATTATTAATTGGATTTTGATGGGGTTTCTTTCAGTGTGCTCCTGAGGAAATTTCCAATCTGTAGTATGCCAACAGATTTCATGTAGCATGTACCGTTCCCGAGATAAATGGGGCCCAAAAGGGGCGAATCCAAAAAAAATTATTTTTTAAATTTTTTATCCGATTTTGATGCAGTTTTTAAAAATGGATTGCTTATGAAAAATTAACACAGCACTCTGCTATTAGATTTTTGGTAACTCGATTGCTTACCTAGCTATGAGGGGCCAAACGGGGCCAAATTGCTAATTTGCAGATTTCCTAAAATTTTTATTTTTCATCGGATTTTGATGGGATTTTTTTCTTTAGATTCCTCTTGATATAAGCTTTTAGTAGTATGCCAAAGGATTTGTCGTAGCTCTTACCGTTTTTGACCTATAAGGGGTCGAAGGGGCCAAAACTGGAAACTTGCAGATTCCATGAAATTTTTAGTTTTCGACGGATTTCGATGGGATTTTTTTCTTAGGATTCCACTTGATATAAGCTTTCAGTAATATGGCAATGGATATGGTGTAGCTCTTACCGTTTTCGAGCTATAAGGGGTCAAAGAGGAACCATAAAGAGTCATAAGGGCTAATTTTTATTTTCCCTAGTTTGTGTCCAGCTAATTACTGGGTTATTCCCCTTATTATGTCCATGCAATTATTGTGTCAAGCTCTTTAGTATGTCCACACTCACTTTCAATTACACTTGTTCAAATTTCAGTGGTCGACATGCTGCGGTCGTATCATGCTGCGCTCGGCGTAGCCCTTTATTATTTTTTTTTGGTCCTAAGGCAAAGTTGTGCAGGAACATATGGTATATCATGCTAACAACTTCAAATGATGCCTTTTTTCTCAGGAAAAAATCGAAGAATCGTTAAGTTGTTGAACTCAATAACAGTTGTTGAATTCAACAACATTGTCAAGTGAATGAGAACCGAACCATCAGTCAAAAGTGAATAATCCAAGGACAATGGCAACATCCGAAAAACAAAGACACAACATGTGTACGGCACAGAAAAGAAAAACAAATACACACACATACAAAGATGAACAGCACGGACCCAATAAAAAAACCAATGGTGAGATTAGGTCACAGGTAGAGTAAACATCTTCTGCTCTTTATAAGATACTCACTGGATTGAACATGTCAAATTCAGTAGTAAAGTCAAATCTGATAGAGGAAAAACAATTAAGCTTTTAAAGGGACAGATCCGTTGTCATCTTGGAAACAAATATCCCGTAATGGTCCACAAGATTGTGATGTCGACCGTTAAACTTCTGGAGTGATGACTTCATGTTGTGGGTAACAATTCTGAGATTTCCAGGACTGACGTGATAAGGGCTGTCAGAAAATTCAAATCATCACCTACATGTACCATGATATTTAAGTCAATGTAATTGGTTAATAAGTCTTAATAATTAAGTAAAGTAACAAAGACTTGTAGTAATTTTACTTAGACACCAAATTAAAAATATAGTTAAACCTGTTTCAAAATAACTTAGAACAAACCAAAACCTATCAGAATTAGGCATACAGTTGTCAAACCTGCCCATGTGGTCATCTTGATTAAGCAATAACCTTGTTTTAACATTTATTTCCCATTTCCTTTTAATTCAGCTATTTTGAACCTTGATTTAGAAGCCATCTGTCTTATGTGGCCAATTTTCTCTCTTCCCCTGGGTGACCTCTAAAATCAGCTTTGACTGTACTTTTGTATCAGTGTATTTATATTTTGAACCTGTGTAAACTGAATACCTGTCTAATCTTAACAAAATATTCCATCAAAAGGGTCAGGTTATACAGGTTCTGCTGTGTAATTTTTATCCAACTAAGTTAGTATTCTTGTAGTTAATTATCAATAAAACCTTTACAATATTCACAAACATAGTTCATAAGTGTTATTAAATATAAGTATTGTTCTAATCTTTTTAGAATAAGATTGGGGAGGTTCCATATACCATTTAAGCCAAGATTTATCGCATGTTTTTAATGAAAAACAAATTGTTTTGCACATTTAAATCAGTACTAACATCCAAATTTTAAACCTTGTAAAGGAGTTGTCTAAACTGATCAAAATCCTGGGTATTTATCGAGTTGAGTGTAAATATGTTCTTTTAAAATTATTGAGATTTGTGATGTAAATGATGATCTTTATATGCTGAGAGTCACACAATTGATTCTATGTTTTAGGAAAAAGTAAACCACCTGCTGCAGCTGTCAAAGAAGACAAAAAAGATACAAGTAAGGATGGAAGTCCAATGGAAACCGAAAAATCCAAACCACCATCACAGGAGAAACTGATGTCAGCTGCTCAGCAAACTGGATTTGGTGCAACTTATCAACAACAGAATCAACAGCCAAGACCACATGTTCCCATGGAGCAAGGAATGCATCGACCACGCCCACCTTTCCCACATGGAAGGCCACCACCACCAGCAAGACCTCCTTCTGGTCAGCCTCCAAGTCAGCCTCCATCATTGATGTCACAGAATGTTGCTCCTCCTGGACAAAGACCTAGAATGCCTATGCCTCCACAACCGTTAATGGGTATTGAACCAGCAGTAAGTAGTCCAACCATTCCCGAAGTCCAGCATCAAGTCATACCACAGATATCAGATTTGCACCAACCCAGACCATTCATGCAACAGCCACCAAGTTCACAGCCAGTACCATTATTAACACAACATATATTACCACCAGGACAAAGGCCTCCTCCACCCCAACCTTCTCAGCCTCCTGGTCTGATGCAACATCGAATGCCACAGCCTCCACAAATTCAAGGTCAGATGCCACCTCATCCACCAGGTCTTGTGCCTCCCGGGCATGATGCAAATCAGAGGCCTCCTGTACCTCCAGGACCTCCAGGGAGTCAGATGCCACCTCATCCATTATTACCACATCAGATGCCACCAGGACCTCCACATCTGCCGGGAATGCAAGGTGCTCCACCACAACCACCCCATTCTGTGTACCAAGGAGCCTTACCACAACCGCCACCACCTGGATTTTCAGCACAGCCACGTTTACCTTTCCCTCCACCCTCAGAATCATTTTCTCAAGGATTACCACGTCCAATATTTTCACAAGCCCCACCACCACCTGGGCAAAATCATGCAGTCAATCCAACTCACATTAAAGAGGAACCCGAGGAATATGATCCTTCAGAACCTACATCTCCTACAATAGAAAAGTCTGAAAGTCATTCTAAAGTGAAAGTAGAACTAGAAAATAATGAAAACTGTGATGAATATGGTAATCCAATAGGTGCTAAATCAGAACAGTTATATGATGATTATGGCAATCCTATTAGACAATCGTCACAGCCAATGTTTGATGACTATGGCAATCCTGTTAAATCTGAACCACAATGTGATGAATATGGAAATCCTATAAAAACAGAGGATGAATATGATCCATCTGATCCAACAGAGGTTGATTCACCAGGTAATTGTTTTATATATATTTAACTTAAATGTATGTAGAATACAAGTAGATACTTAAACAAAAAAAATATATAATTGAAAGAGAGAACTGTTTAATTTACATTTATTTCATGTATGTCCTGAAAAAGGTAAATTGTCAGACAAGACTGTAAAGTTCTAATGGTCTAAATGTCTAGACAAAAAACAGCATTTGAAATCTGTACATGTATTTCTATGAATACTGATTTACTAGCTTTTAAAATTATCATTATGTAGGAAATTTGGCACTGTATTTTGAATACATTGAGAAAATTTTACTTTATGCTTATTAGATACATGTATAACTATGATGTTTGAGTGAACACTTTTTGATAAAAACATTTGTGTACTTATGTTTATACAAGATGTGTTTCATGTATTTTTAAATTAATATGTACATAGAAAAGGCTTAAGTTATTTTACAGTAATGAACCTTTTGAAGAATTTAAAAAAGCATATACAGTGGAACTTCAATGGCTGGAACACCCAAGGGACCGATGAAAACAGTTCCAGTTATAGGAGTGTTCGACCATTGAGGTCGAATTATGTTGAAACCTGGATAAAGGACCAGAAAATGGGTTCAATCCATCCATGGTGTTTGAGCTATTGCAGTTCGAGCCATCAAAGTTCTACTGTATGTTTTATCATATAAAAGCAGATTAAGTCTTATTAGGTGTGATTTTACAGTTTTAAGTGAAATAAGTATTGAAACTCCAGCATATGAATTTCATTCTTGAGATAATTTTTTTTATTGATGTACAATGTTTGATTATATTTTAATTGTGATATTAATACATGAAACCCAGTATCAAATGTTTTTTTCTTGTTTTATATAGAAAAGTTATCATTTCAAGTGAAGAAGGAAAGTCCCAGGTAAGTTCTGATAAAAAATGTGGAAGTTTTGTTTACACATATATACAAAAACATTATGCATGCATTCCCACAATGATATATAGATTTTGTAACTGCATAAAGTGAGATACGACATTTCTTTACTCAAGTAGTTTTAATTTAAATGTGGGGCTTGCCAAGAATTAAGAATGCTGTAAACTTGGAAATTGCCCGCTACAATCACTGTGAAGGAAAATTGGCGAAAATTTCCCTAATGCAAATACAATGTAGCTTGGCTTTGAATTTAAAAAGCTTTAAACTAGAAAATTACCCCCTTGAGAAATATTTGTCCCACAAATTGAAGATCATAAAAATAACACTATGTGCAGATTTCCACATGAAAGATGTGAAAGGATCAAAGTGTCAATATTAACTAAATTTAGCTGTTTTGATAGTTAAAATTAAAAGACTTTAATAACTTACAGCTTTAATGATAAAACCAGATTATGTGAATAAATAGATAGACATAACAAGTAAATAGATTTGGCGTAAGTGTATCTGACTCTCTTTCCACGCCTTTGCCAATACTTATACCTTCACAGGATTTTTTTTGTGCAACAAATTATTATGAAATCACCCTTTTTGCTGATAAGACCTTTGTCACTATAATATCCCTCTTTATGTGGATATATGAATGTTCGAAAATAGCTGTTTGCAGTTTATTTGCCCCCCCCCNCCCCCCCCCCCCCCCCCCCCAAAAAAAAATGCTGTTAGCTCTGGATCTGCTACTGAGATAATGTTTTAGACAGTAGTTATACAATGCATCACATACATGCATTTTATGAAAAGTGATATTTAAAGCTTATCATAATGTCCTTTTGAGAAGTAGACATATCATTTAAGTAACTAAAAGGACAGGAACTCATTTAGCTGTCTATTTATATTTTTCTCATCTTCTCTATTTAAGTACAACAAAGAAACTACCATTAAAAGATGAAGCAACTGGTGATGCTGGAAAGTCATCTACAAAGATGAGCAATGTGTTTGACCTCCCTGATGACAGTGGGGACACAGAGGAGAAAAAAGAAATAATAGGTATGTATATTTACATTGAAAAAATCATGGCAACTTAAATTAAAAAAAAAACATGTATAGCTATAAAATTTAGTACAATGTACATTGCAATTGGAATGAATATAAATGAGAATCAATCAAGTGCTTTGAAGAATATTTACCTTCCAAAGAACACAACAAAGACATGGAAAAAATCGTAAATTACTTAACAACAAATCAAATCTGGAGAATAGAACAGAAAAGGGGGATGCTGAGTAAATGTCTGTAACATTAGAGTGTCAAATATTGTGTGTATTGTTTTTCTTCATTCTTGAGTTATTGGCAAAAAATGGAGACATGATGAATATGCATCACTATGCATGTTGATATGAAAAAAAACACATTTTTTGATTTGTTCATACTTCAAATTTTTGAGCAAGTAAAAAATTAAGTAACATTATTTACAATGATGTAAAAATCTGTATCAGAGAGAGAATTGTTGAATGCAAACAAATAAGCTATATCATGGGAACTGGAAAAAACAAGTTTTATTGACAGTACCGTTTCTGCAATGGGGACATGAACTGAAATATGATAAAAATTGTGATGTTGAAATGCTAGTTAGACACACAGAACAATCGATTCTGATAGGCCGGTTCTAGTTTCTCCACCACAGGATCCAGTAACTACAGCAACCATAGAGAAACTTGCTGCTGATGTGGCAGAGGGAGGTCCTGAGGTTGAGGGCACAGTCTTCTGTTGTAGTAGGAACAAGCCAGAATTCTGGTATGTTTAAAAATATATGTAATATATAAGGTGTTAAAAATAAATTGTAGTAATATTTTGATAATTCCTGAACGACAAACTTTTGATTGAGAAACATCAGATGAATCAAACTTTCCAAGTTTTTATACCCCGCCACACCTAGTGTTTCAGACTGATAATTGTGAATGAAATAAGGTATGTCTTCAAACTTGGCATGTAAGTTGTTTAGCACAAAACTCAGGTTAAGCTCAATTTTGGGTTCAGGGATTCTGGAGTTATTTGGCTTGAAGGCTTGAAGTCTATGAAACATATTTTGAATGAAGAAGGCTAGTGTTTTATGTAAAGAATGTGCGCCCAGTCGACTCTTTTTCATGACAATAAAATTACAAAATTTCGCATTCATTTATACTTAGGGCTGTTCCAGCAAAACATACATAGGACAGGGGGAAGGCACTTTAAAATTGCTGCTATGGGTGGGTGTCATTAATTAAATTCCGAATACATAAGCAAATAAAAAATTCTATTTTGCATCTATGGACGGTCATTACAATTTTCAAGTGCCTTCCCCCCGTCCCATGTATGTTTTGCTGGAACAGCCCTTATAATTACATTCCATAAATAGAATGCAAGTGCTCATACAAAATTACGTAATAAAAATTGTGGTTGATGCACCATTTTTTTACTTCGCCATCTGTATTTACTTTTGTTGTTGTCAAGTAGTTGTGCACTGGTGAAGTTTTACTGAATGATAGTGATTGAAATGATCGGAAGTATTCATAACCAATCAAATATGCCGATTTCCATTCAAAGCAGAATAAATATTATATTATGTATTATGAATATTGTTATTAGCTCACCTGGCTATGCCAGGGTGAGCTTTTGCCATCACTATGCGTCCGTCGTCCGTCTGTCGTCCCTCTGTCCGTCAACAATTTCAAAAATCTTCTTCTCTGAAACCACTGCGCCAAATGTAACCAAACTTGGCCTGAATCATCACCAGAGTATGGCTTCTCAAAATTGTGTTCGATTAGGCGGTAGGTGAAACAACATGGCCGCCGTTGCTAAAAATAGAACATAGGGGTAAATTGCAGTTCTTGGCCAATAACTTGAAAACCGTTACAGATATCAAAAATCTGACACAGATAAAAGTGATCAACATAGCAAGATCTACCTGCCCTGCAATTTTGAAGAAAATCCGAAAATCCATCTTGGAGTTATTGCCCTTTTTCCGTAAAATTTTCAAAATTTGTACATTTTTTATTTTTTATTTCAAAAAGTGTAACAGATAGAGGTCAAGTGTAAATTGCAAAAATGTTCAGCATATCAAGATCTACCCACCCTGAAATTTTGAAGAAAATCCACAAACCCTTGTAGGAGTTATTGCCCTTTTTTCACCGAATTTTTTAAATTTTCGTATTAATCTTTTATTTCCAAAACTAAAGAAGATGAAGGTTAAGTGTAAATTGATGAAATGTTTGCCATGCTGTGGCGACTTCAAAACTGATGTTGAAAATTGTTCCTTGACCGCCATTTTCAAAATGGCTGCCAAAAAAAGGCGGGAAAATTCAACATTGTCCGATTTCAATGAACTTTGGTTTCCAAATAGATATTGATGCTGTGACTTCAAAACCTGTGTTGAAAATTGTTTGTTGACCGCCATTTTCAAAATGGCCACGAAAAAAAGGCGGGAAAATTCAACATTGTCCGAAATTTGGTTTCCAAATTGATATTGGTGTTTTGACTTCAAAACCGATGTTGAAAATTGGTCGTTGACCGCCATTTTCAAAATGGCCACCAAAAAAGGCGGGAAAATTCAACATTGTCTGATTTCAATGACATTTGGTTTCCAAATAGGTAAAAATTGTTCGTTGACCACCATTTTAAAATGGCCGCCAAAAAAGGCTGGAAAATTCAACATTGTCAAATTTCAATGAAATTTGATTTCCAAATACATATTGATGTTGCGACTTCAAAACCGATGTTTAAAATTGTTTGTTGACTGCCATTTACAAAATAATGTCTCGACTTCAAAACTGGTGTCGAAAGTGGTCCTTAGCAAGAATGTTTTTTGTCAAAAAAGCCCAACATAGAAATATAGTAAAACATGATCAGACTTTAAAAACAGTTCAAGATATTGGAGGTGTTCGAGCTACGAAAGTTGGAGAAACTGAAGATCAATTGTATAAATTACAATGTTACCTTGATTGTTGCAAATGAAAGCCAGGTGAGCGATACAGGCTCCTGGGAGCCTCTGGTTTTTTTTATCATTACTTTTTTTGCAACAAATCCATTTTCACTTTGTTATAAATATAATGTAAAATGTATTAAGAGTGCCCATTAAGAGAGTATGTAAACGGGTTTATTTCCAGATAATTTCATTTGTTATTTCAATATCAAATTTCTTCGGGTAATGTCAGGAAAAACGAAATTATTTCTTGATAAATGTTCCGTGTGCACTAATCCTCTCTGAGGTAATATAATGCAGTGTTTGATGAGGTCAAATAAAGGTACTGCATTTGTTCTAGTAAATAAGTTTGAAAGTAACAGAAACAAAAGTAATTTTCAGGAGCTTATCGATGTGTAAACATTAAAAAACTCAACATATTAAGTTCTTCACTTGCATCCTATAATTACTAACTTCAGTTTTCATACTCTTTACAGGTTTTTATATGAACAGCAGAGCGATGCATACAAATATTTCAGATACATGGTGACTAAACTGTCTGGAAAATCAGATGGTAAGAGAATGTTGTGACTTATGTTTATTGATATTATATATTTTTTACTCATGTAAGGAATTCTTTGTCTTATTCTCTTGTTTCGCTGAGCTCCACTTAAGAAAAGACAGAATTTTTTACATTCATGAAAGATCTGCTCTCATATAAGAAGCTATTAATCTTTTTGAACAATGCATTTTACTATATTAGATGTTTATCACAAATAAAATAAAAATATAAAATCCTTTAACTTCTATATTCAACTTGTTTACTGTAATGGTATTTAATATCATATTGAAATACTCAAGTACCGATTTTGCAAAGTCAGATATTATTAAGAAATAATTACTGATGCACATTGAGATCAACAAATGTTAGTCTATAGATATTTGGATTGAGTTTTTCTATTTATAAAAAATACTTTCCATGAAATTGTATGAAGATCAAATAAATGTAAGATTAAATGAAATGAAAATATTGTATGAAGATCAGATAAATGTTAGATTAAATGAAAATGAAATAAATCTCTTTCACAGAAATATTCAGATGTTACCACTATAAAACTACAAAAAAAAATGTATTGTAAAATAACATAAATCATTATATAGCCTTTGATAAAAACAGCTGGAAATGAAAAATAACCTATATGTGAGAATAGTATTTTCTTTACCTGGCTTTATTCTGGATTAGGTAATTAAGATCATAATTTGTATGAATACTGTCAATAAGATCGGTTAAAGAGGAGATCACTAGTATACGTTTATGTTCTATTTTAAGAAGCTAAACAAGATGACAGTAAGAAGGAAGGTAAAGGAAAGAAAAGAAAGAGTAGATGGGGTGCTGAGGATGACATTGTACCACCCATACTATCAGCTGGTATGTGTTGATGTAATGTAGATTGAATTTCACAAATTGTTATCATTTCTGTTTGGGATTCATTTCCATACTGAGTCAATAGGTTCTATTGTCTTTTTGGTGGGGAACATTTATACATGTCACATTTGTACCTTAATGACATAAAATATCTTTATCCTGCAATGGCCATTTTTATAGATGAATATGGCCCTACGAATATTTTTTTCGCTCTCGTAGGGTATGCTTATAACTGGCCCATTAATTTGAATGAAGAAAAGACAGGGCGACTGGTTTGAAAACCTCACTACTTTGACGTCACAGGGTAAATTTGCCTATGACGTCATGGATTTAACCAAAATGGCTGAAGTTGTTTACTTTCTACTTCGTTCCGCCTCACTAGGAAAATGCATTTTTAAATAGGTTGCAGGATAAAACTAGAGAATGTGTCTGTAAGACACGAATGCCCCGCCAAAAGTTTTATCGCAAAGGATAACCTCCTATTAAAATGTAGGTCCAAGCCACTTGTTTGTCATTAATTTGGGCAGTATTCATCATCATGGTAATTAATTTGATGAAATATCATTGTCCTATAATGTGTAGTTGTTGAAAAATGGACTTAAAGGCAAACCTTAACCAAATTCACTGAAGCATAAAATGTAGGTCAAGCCACCTTATTGTCAATGATTTGGGTAGTACTCATCAAGGCAATTACTTTGTTGAAATATCATTGTCCTATAATGTTTAGTTGTTGAAAAATGAACTTAACGCAAAACTTAACCAAAGTCACTGAAGCGTAAAATATAGGTCAAAGCCACCTAATTGTCAATGATTTGGGTTGTACTCATCAAGGAAATTAATTTGATGAAACATTATTGTCCTATAATGTATAGTTGTTGAGAAATGGACTTTAACACAAAACTTAACCAAAGTCACTGAAGCGTAAAATATAGGTCAAAGCCACCTAATTGTCAATGATTTGGGTTGTACTCATCAGGGCAATTAATTTGATGAAATATTATTGTCCTATAATGTATAGTTGTTGAGAAAAGGACTTTAATGCAAAACGTAACCAAAGTTACTGAAGCGTAAAATATAGGTCAAAGCCACCTAATTGTCAATGATTTAGGAAGAACTCATCAAGGCAATTAATAAGATGAAATATCATTGCCCTATAATGTATAGTTGTTGAGAAATGGACTTAAACATAAAACTGAACCAGAGTCACTCAAGCATGAAATATAGGTCAAAGAGTCAAGCTACCTAGTGAACTACGTAGTACTATCAAAGATCTACCAACTGACCTATTATCATTGTTCCACCTCTTACAATTTCTGATAAATGGACTTTAACGCAAAACTTGACCGGACGGACGGACGGAAGGACAGACAAGGGTAACACAATATGCCCCTTCCACATTCATGGGCGGGGCATAAAAAATATACGCACATTGTCAGTAATATAAAATTTATTTGTACTCTTTACGAAACAGGCGAGAAATGCTTGGTAAACCTTGCATTTCTACCTGTTTCTAAAGCTCGTCAAATAAATTTGATATTTTCCGACAATGTACATATATTGTATATTTATTCAGTGTTTTAGCTCACCTGGCTAATGCCAGGGTGAGCTCTTGCCATCACTTTGCGTCCGTTGTCCGTCCGTCCGTCGTCCGTCCGTCCGGCGTAAACTTTTCATTCAAAGATCTTCTCCTCTGAAACTACTGGGCCAATTGGCACCAAACTTGGCCACAATAGTCCTTGGGTGGTCCCTTACAAAAATGGTGTTTCTGCACGATTTCCAACATGGCCGCCAGCGGGAAACATAATTTTAACATTGGACCCTATGGGAAAACACTTTCAAAGGTCTTCTTCTCTGAAACTACTGAGCCAATTGCAACCAAACTTGGCCACAATAGTCCTTTGGTGGTCCCTTACAAAAAAGGTGTTTTTTAGGTCCGCGCGATTTCTAAGATGGCCGTCAGCGGGAAACATAATTTTAACATTGCACCCTATGGGAAAACAGTTCCAAAGATCATCTTCTCTGAAACTACTGAGCCAATTGCAACCAAACTTGGCCACAATAGTCCTTTGGTGGTCCCTTACAAAAAAGGTGTTTTTTAGGTCCTTGCAATTTCCAAGATGGCAGCCAGCAGGGAACATAGTTTTAACATTGGACCCTATGGGAAAACATTTTCAAAGATCTTCTCTGAAACCACTGAGCCAATTGGTGCCAAACTTGGCCACAATAGTCTTTGGGTGGTCCCTTACAAAAAAGGTGTTTTTCAGGATCGTGCAATTTCCAAGATGGCCGCCAGCGGGGAACATAGTTTTAACATTGGACCCTATTTGAAAACACTTTCAAAGATCTTCTCCTCTGAAACTATCAAGCCAATTGGAACCAAACTTGGCCATAATAGTCCTTAGGTGGTCCTTTGCAAAAAAGGTGTTTTTCAGGTCAGTGCGATATTCAAGATTGCTGCCAGCGTGAAACATAGTTTTAACATTGGACCCTATGGGAAAACACTTTCAAAGATCTTGGCCACAATAGTTATTGATTGGTCTCTTGAAAAAAGGTGTTTTTCAGGTCAGCGCGATATCCAACATGGCGACCAGCGGGGAACTTAGTTTTTTCATTGGACCGTAAGGGAAAACACATTCAAAGATCTTTTCTGAAACTACTTAGCCAATGGAACCAAACTTGGTCAAAATAGTCTTTATGTGGGACCCTGAAAAGAAAATTGTTTTTTTTTAGGTTCACACTTTATCCAAGATTGCTGCCAGCATGGAACATTGTTTAACATTGGACCACATGGGAAACACTAACAGAGGTCTTCTCCCCTTTAACTAATTAGGGATATTGGATTTATAGTTTAACTATAAATATGGGCTCATTAACATAAAATGTCTATGTTAATCAAGGGCCAGGTGAGTGATACAGGCTCTTGAGAGCCTCTTGTATCTTAGGGCTGTTCCAGTTTAAGAAACTAGGTACCAGTGGAAGGCACTTTTATTTATTACATATGGGTGGTTATCTAAACTCAGACAATTTAAATGAAGTATATAGACAAAGTTTTAAAAAACTTCTATTGGTGGGTCTATGGCAAAAAAGTGCCTTCCTGGGTACCTTGTATGTTCTAGTGGAACAGCACCTATTCAGTATAAAATAAATTACAAGCAATTGGAATTCCAATTTTTTTTAAACAAACACAAAAAGCATAAAGTTATAAAAATAGACACAAATGGAACTAAACAATTTAAAAGCAGTCAAAAACAATTGTAACAATAGTATAAAGACTTAATATATTACTATTTTAGTACCAACACAACATGCACCAACTGTTACTATTGAAGACTTTGCACGGCGTATGGTGGGCAGTTCTGAAATGACAGAAGAACAGCTGAAACAGATCAGAGAACAACAGGAGGTAAACACAATAACTCCCTAGTTTTTTTTCTGTTTTTAGCTCACCTGGCTAATGCCAGGGTGAGCTTTTGCCATCACTTTGCGTCTGTCGTCCGTCCGTCGTCCGTCCGTCGTAAACTTTTCATTCAAAGATCTTCTCCTCTGAAACTACTGAGCCAAATGGAACCAAACTTGGCCACAATAGTCCTTGGATGGTCCCTTACAAAAAAGCTGTTTTTCAGGTCCGCCCGATATCCAAGATGGCCGCCAACGGGAAACATAGTTTTAACATTTGGACCCTATGGGAAAACATGTTCAAAGATCTTCTTCTCTGAAACTACTGAGCCAATTGGCACCAAACTTGGCCACAATAGTCATTTGGTGGTCCCTTACAAAAAAGCTGTTTTTCAGGTCTGCGCGATATTCAAGATGGCCGCCAGCGGGGAACATAGTTTTAACATTGGACCCTATGGGAAAACACATTCAAAGATCTTCTCCTCTGAAACTATCAAGCCAATTGGCACCAAACTTAGCCACAATAGTCTTTTGGTGGTCACTTACAAAAAAGCTGTTTTTCAGGTCTGCACGATATTCAAGATGGCAGCCAGTGGGGAACATAGTTTTAACATTGGACCCTATAGGAAAACACATTCAAAGGTCTTCTTCTCTGAAACTACTGAGCCGATTGGCACCAAACTTGGCCACAATAGTCCTTTGGTGGTCCCTTACAAAAAAGCTGTTTTCAGGTCAAGCAATATTCAAGATGGCTGCCAGCGGGAAACATAGTTTTAACACTGGACCCTATGGGAAAACACATTCAAAGATCTTCTTCTCTGAAAATATTACGCCAATTGGCACCGAACTTAGCCACAAAAGTCTTTTGGTGGTCGCTTACAAGAAAGCTGTTTTTCACTTCTGCACGATATCCAAGATGGCTGCCAGCGGGGAACATAGTTTTAACATTGGACCCTATGGGAAAACACATTCAAAGATCTTCTCCTCTGAAACTAACAAGCCAATTGGCACCAAACTTGGCCACAATAGTCTTTTGGTGGTCGCTTACAAAAAAGCTGTTTTTCAGGTCTGCACGATATTCAAGATGGCAGCCAGTGGGGAACATAGTTTTAACATTGGACCCTATAGGAAAACACATTCAAAGATCTTCTTCTCTGAAACTACTGAGCCAATTGGCACCAAACTTGGCCACAATAGTCCTTTGGTGGTCCCTTACAAAAAAGCTGTTTTTCAGGTCCGCGCAATATTCAAGATGGCTGCCAGCGGGAAACATAGTTTTAACATTGGACCCTATGGGAAAACACATTCAAAGATCTTCTCCTCTGAAAATATTACGCCAATTGGCACCAAACTTAGCCACAATAGTCTTTTGGTGGTCGCTTACAAGAAAGCTGTTTTTCAGGTCTGCACGATATCCAAGATGTCTGCCAGCGGGGAACATAGTTTTAACATTGGACCCTATGGGAAAACACATTCAAAGATCTTCTTGTCTGAAACTACTGAGCCAATTGGCACTAAACTTGGCCACAATAGTCCTTTTGGGTCCCTTACAAAAAAGCTGCTTTTCAGGTCCGTGCAATATTCAAGATGGCCACCAGCGGGAAACATAGTTTTAACATTGGACCCTATGGGAAAACACATTCAAAATCTCCTTCTCTGAAACTACTGAGCCAATTGGCACCAAACTTGGCCACAATAGTCCTTTGGTGGTCCCTTACAAAAAAGCTGTTTTCAGGTCCGCGCTATATTCAACATGGACGTCAGCAGGGAAGATAGTTTTAACATTGGACCTTATCGGAGATCTTCTCCTCTGAAACTACTGAGCCAATGGAATAAAACCTGGTCAAAATAGTTTTTATGTGGACCCCTGAAAAGAAAAAAAATTTTTTTTCTCAGGTTCCCACTTCATCCAAGATGGCTACCAACAGGGAACATATTTTAATACTGGACCCATGGGGAACACTAACAGACATCTTTTCCCCTTAAACTAATTAGGCATATTGGAACTATAGTTTTATTACATACATGTATATGGGCTTTAACATAAAATGTCTATGTTAATCAAGGACCAGGTGAGCGATACAGGCTCTTGAGAGCCTCTTGCTTGAACTCCCATTCTTCATTAGGAATATGGAGGAAATAGTTTTCATTCTGTTTGTTTTTTGGTTAGTTGGTCTATCCACAGCAAATTTTTATATTGCTTTTTCTTAGTGAAGGTAAATTTAATAAATTTGAAATTTTGCCCCCAGCTTTACATGGAAATCTAAAACTACCTCTGTAAATTGGCATCTACATGTATCTGAGCATAGTTGTGTATGGATGTTTGTTCTAAATGCAAATCAGTACTTATCAGTGAAATAAAGAAAAAAATCATTAAATATAAGGTAGTTCTATACATGGTAACAGCAGTCATTGTTTAGTTTGATGCAATAAACACTAAATGATAAAAAATATAAAGATTTATAAGTTTGTTTTCAAATTGGACAGATAAGAAAAGAAAGACACGAAAGAGGGGCAATGGACAAAAGTTAATAGGAACAGACTTACAAATCTACCAAATTGGAATGTGTTTCAGAATCACTGAAATAAAGCTCAGATAAAATTTTCAAAGGATCCTTGATGAATTTTTTTCAATGTTATTTTCCACAGGATAGATTAGTATTTTAAACAATATTTTCTATTTTTATTTTAAGATGAACATGATGTACCAGCTGATTATGGCTCAGAAGAAAGCGGCAGAAGCAGCTATGATGGCCAGTGCTCCAGGAATGAAAGCTACACAGAAGTATGAATATGATTCAGACGAGGATGATGAAGGTGGAACGTGGGAACACAAACAGAGAGAGGCAGAAATGATGGCAACTAGAGGTAGTTCAAAAATAAAGTTTATAAAGGCATATACATCTACATATATGAAATATTAATAATATATACTGTAAATTCAGGAATTATGGTGCTTTTAGTTGTGGAATAAATAGTGTGAAATTACATCAGCTGAACCTTTTATTTCAACAATTTGAATAAGATGTATCTTTTTCATTCTACCATTTCATGATAATCATTTTCCATTTTCTCACCCTCTGTTGTGTGTGCTGTCAATCTGTCTGTATGTCATCTGAGAGTTTCCATCTGATAACTTATTTATCAAGTAGTAGGCATTCATAAAACCTCATATGCAACTTGTCTTACGCAAACCTCATTCCAAGTTTGTTGTGATTCGGGGAGAATAGATTGGAGGTATGCCCTTTCAAATTTTTGCGAAAAACATGGCAGTATGGCATGTTTAGCCCTATTTTTATACAACCATAAAATTTTGTGATCGTTTTATGGTAATGAGTCGACATTGGCCTCTTTGGCATCTTAAACGCCGTAAGTTAGGTTCTAGTGGAAGTATTATTATCAAATTTAAGTACATTGTTCCTTTGCACACCAGAAGCAGCTGATTTTTTTTTTCAAAAAGCATTTGACCTGGGCTTTTGCTGCAAATGAGAAGGGAAAATTACTGCAATAAAAATATCATTTAAAAATCTTCTACCATGGTACTTCCATAATTTGCCAATTAGAACCAAACTCTGTTAAAATGATCTTTGAATGATCCCAGTCAAAAAATGTCTTTGTATGTACATTTTATTTAGCTAAGTGAACCACATTCCATCTTTTCTTGGGATAATTATACCCCATGCAAACAAAGTTGGGGGGTATACAGGAATCGCCCTGTCCGTCTGTCTGTCCGTCCATGTACCTTGTCAGCGCATGTTCTCCTAAACGACTGCTTGGATTTTAATAAAATTTTACATAGTTGCAGTACACCATCTACATGTACATGAAGTAGTATGGTTGCTGCCCGACATTTGTAAGGGGAGATAATTCATCTTTGAATATTTTCAGGAAAAGGGGGGGGGAGGTGTTATACAGGAATAGCCCTGTCCGTCCATGTACCTTGTCAGTGCATGTTCTCTTAAATGGCTGCTTGCATTTTGATGAAATGTTACACAGTTTAAGTACACCACCTGAAAATGTGCAAGAAGTTAGATGGTTGCTGTCTGAAATTTTTAAGGGGAAATAATTTGTCTTTGAATATTTTCTGGAAAAAGAGGTGGGGACAAACATTGTTAGCGCATATCCTAAATGGCAGCATGGATTTTGATCAAATGTTACACAGTTGTAGTACACCACCTGAAAATGTGCATGATGTTATATGGTTGCTGCCTAAAATATGGAAGGAGGGATAATTCTTCTTTGAATATTTTGTGGAAAAGGTAGGGGACCTTGTCATTGCATGTTCTCCTAAACGGCTGCTTGGACTTTAATTAAATGTTACATAGTTGTAGTATACCACCTGAAAATGTGCATGAAATTATATGGTTACTACCCAAAATTTTGAAGGGAAGATATTTCATCTTTTAATATTTTCTGGAAAAAAGGGGGAGAACCTTGTCAGCATATGTCCTCTTAAACAGGTACTTTAATTTTGATGATATGTCACACAGTTGTAGTACACCTCCTAAAGATGTACATGAAGTAAAATGGTTGCTGTCTGAAATTGTGAAGTTTAGATAATTTGTCTTTCATATTTTCTGGAAAAAAGGGGGAGGTATATCATTTTGTCCATACTTTTATTGTGTCCACATCTGTACTGTGTCCACAAGTGTTTTGTGTCAACACACATTTAAATTAACACTTGCCATATTGATTCAGGATTCAGTTAGTGGGGGTATATCTGGCTGCCATTAGGCGACCCTCTAGTTAGAACAAAAGTTTGACACAATAGTTTGTGTTGATCCTTTCTCTCTGTCCACCTGATTAAAATTCCATCCAAAATTGCCAATAGTCATCAAAGTTCGACAATTGTCACAATGAAAAACATTAAATAAAATCTTCTGACGAAACATTTTTATACCCCGCTACACGTAGTGGCGAGGTATTATGTGATACCCTCAGTCGTTTGTCCGTCTGTCCGTCCCCCGAAGGTTTCCGACTGATAACTTGTGAACGAAATAACACAAGGTCTTCAAACTTGGTATGCAACTTGTTTACCACAAAACTCAAGTCAAGTTCGATTTTGGGTTCAGAGGTCCAAGGGGTTCTGGAGTTATGCCCCTTGAAACTTTGAAATTTTACGAATTTTAGGGTTTCCGACTGATAGCTTGTGAACGAAATAATATATTGTCTTCAAACTTGGTATATAAGTTGTTTACCACAAAATGCAGGTCAAGTTCCATTTTGGGTTCAGAGGTCTAAGGGGTTCTGGAGTTATGCCCCTTGACACTTTGAAATTTTGCGAATTTTATGGTTTCCAACTGATAACTTGTATGTAAGTTGTTATACCCCCCGCAAACAAAGTTTGGGGGGTATATATAGGAATCACCCTGTCTGTCTGTCTGTCTGTCTGTAATTCTGTCCACACTTCTCTAAAGTGCAACTCCTCTTAAACCACTTGAAGGATTTTGATGAAACTTAACACAAAGGAAGGTCACTATATGGAGATGTGCATGAAGGAATATAATTATTGTCCCAAACCAGGAAGGGGAGATAATTCAACTTTGACTTTTCATTGATTCCCTATTTATCGGTTACGTCGTAAGCGCAACTCCTCTTAAACCACTCGAAGGAATTTAATGAAACTTAACACAAAGTAAGAACACTATATGGAAATGTGCATGAAGGAATATAATGATTGTCCTAAACCAGGAAGGGGAGATGCGGTAATTCGACTTTGACTTTTCGTTGATTCCCTCTGTATGGGTTACCTCGTAAGCGCAACTCCTCTTAAACCACTGGAAGGATTTTTGATGAAACTTTGCACAAAGGAAGGACACTATATGGAGATGTGCATGAAGGAATATAATTATTGTCTGAAACCAGGAAGGGGAGATAATCAGACTTTGACTTTTCGTTGATTCACCATGTATGGGTTACCTCGTAAGCGCAACTCCTCTTAAACCACTTGAAGGAATTCAATGAAACTTTACACAAAGTAAGAACACTATATGGAGATGTGCATGAAGAAATATAATTATTGTCAGAAACCAGGAAGGGGAGATAATTTCATTTTGAGTTTTCATTGATTCCCTATGTATGGGTTACCTTGTACACACACAACTCCTCTTAATCCACTTGTAGGATTTTGATGAAACTTTAGACAAAGGAAGAACACTATATGTAGATGTGTAAAATGTCAAATAGGCTGAAAAAAAAGTGAATTTTATATTTGTCTGATTTAGACAGAGTGTTTTCATTGGAACCCTTGTGAAAAGTTCTTTCTTGTATCCATACTTGTATTGTGTCCACACCAACTTAATTTTGCTTTTACCATATCGATTCAGAGTTCAATGAGTGCGGGGTATATTTGGCTGCCATTCGGCGACAGCTCTTGTTTTCCACAAAACTCAGGTCAAATTCTATTTTGGGTTCAGAGGTCCAAGGGGTTCTGGAGTTATGCCTCTTGAAACTTTGAAATTTTGCAAATTTTAGGGTTTCAGTCTCATAACTTGTGAATAA
Organism: Modiolus philippinarum; assembly: GCA_002080025.1. Lineage (NCBI taxonomy): Eukaryota > Metazoa > Mollusca > Bivalvia > Mytilida > Modiolidae > Modiolus > Modiolus philippinarum. Next base: position 192,281 of record MJUU01037831.1, read on the forward strand.
AATAACAATACTGTCTTCAAACATGGTATGAAAATTGTTTACCACAAAACACAGGCCAAGTATAATTTTGGGTTCAGCGGTACACATCATTGTGGAGTTATGCCCTTTTTAACTTTTAACTTTAACTTTTAGAAATTTTGCGAAATGTGGCGGGGTATCATGTAATCCACCATTACTATTTTTCACAATAATTATTAGCTAGTATCCTTTTAAATTAGGGTCTATCACATTCAGATTAGATCATAAGGAACTTGATCAAACATTGAAAAATACAATCAAATTTTCATCTGATCTGTTTGTATTTATAGGAAGATTCTTAGATGGTATCCATAAAATGAATTTTTTATGGCAACTTGAACTTAAATTGATTACAACTGAATATGATGATCCTCTTTTAAGATGTGCCTAATCAAAGAAGGCTCAAACAACAAAATAGGGGTTTGTTGAACTGTCAACAGTTAATGATAAAAGCTCTGGAGAGCTTCCTATTACTACCTTACAAAGTTATTACCAAGTATGTGATGAGTGATAACACTTTTAATCATGGCAAATTTTCTCTATTTTTCAGAATGGGCAGACAAACTTACAGAATCTAACAAAGGAAAACATTTTATTGGTGATTTCTTACCTCCAGATGAGTTAGAAAGATTCATGGAAACATACAGGGTAAGCAATATGGTATTTTTATGCCCCTGTGATTCGAAGATTTGGGGAACATTTAGTTTTTGGTCTGTCTGTCTGTTTGTTTGTCTGTTTGTCCACAAAATCTTTTATTATTGGGCAAAATAAAAAAAATAAATTAGCTTCTCAGGCCCCTGCCTCATCTCTTCTTTGGGAGCTTATTTTACTTTTTTATTCAAGTTTCAAATAAAAAAAAATTAAAATTACCTGCCTCATCACTTTTTGGGCGTTTCAGTAATGTAAAAAGATGCCTCATCATGATTTTGAACCAATAAAAATAAAAATCTTCTCCCTCCCTGCCTCATCATTTTTTCAGAAAAATGGCCTGAGAATCTAATCATTATTTTTGTATGGCCTTGGAATGGTAAGTGATAGGGCTTTCATGTTTTGCATGTGTATTCCTTGTGGCAAGACTTCAAACAATACTAGAATTTTGGACCTTGTGACCTTGACCTTGGCATGTGATGGATTTTTTGAAAAAAATAATAAACTTTAACATTGGGTATATCTTTTAAATGATAAGTGGTATGACTTTCATATTTTGCATGGGCATTCCTTGTGGCAAGACCTTTTAATTGGTACCAGAATATTTGATGTTGTGACCTTGACCTTGACATAAAAACTTTAACATTGAGTATATCTTTTGAATGGTAAGTGATAGGACTTTCATATTTTGCATGTGTATTCTTTGTGGAAAGACTTTTTAGTTGGTACCAAATATTGACCTTGTGACCTTGACCTTGACATTTGACTATCCGGTAAAATTTCACCAGAAAAATGAAATTATATTGTTTTATAGTATTTATAGAATACAGAGACGTTAAACTCATTTATCATGTTTATGAAAAATTTTTCTTGATGTCAATAGAATTTATTTTGTTAAACGATATTTTAATAAATTATTCAGCATATTTTCTTCCTTTTAAACTTAAACATTTTTTTTCTTTTATCCCTTTCATCCCTTCTTCCAAGTTTCATTCATGTTATATAGTAAACAGCAGTTAGACAGAAAAACTAAATGGCACAAGGTTAATTACATTGTATTTGACAGTGAACAGAGTGTATTTCTTATTGCAACTTTCAGCTTAGTCATGCATGCAAGTCTGATATTTTTGATAAATTTTGTCATCCCCATGTTGTGATTTTCAAAGTGATGGCATTTCATAATGGTTGTTGCAAAAGTTGTAAAGTTTCAGCTTGAATACTGTTTCTGTGATATAAGAATAGCAACCTTGTCCATTATTTATTTTTCATACAATGTTTTAACAGTGCTTCATACAAATACATTTTATTTATTGATGACAGGCATTAAAGGAAGGGAGAGAACCAGACTACTCTGATTATAAAGAATTCAAACTTACATGTGAGAATGTAGGATACAAGATGTTAGAAAAGTTAGGATGGAAGGAGGGTGAAGGCTTGGGTCAGGAAGGACAAGGAATAACAGCCCCAGTCAACAAGTATGTACATGTATATAAGACACTGCCCAGTTAACAAGTTTATACATAAGATATTGCCCAGTCAACAAGTATGTATATAAGATATTGCCCAGTCAACAAGTGTGTATATAAGATATTGCCCAATCAACACGTATGTATATAAGATACTGCCCAGTTTTCAAGTTTGTACCGGTACATAAGAAATTGCCCAGTCAACAAGTATGTATATAAGATATTGCCCAGTTAACAAGTGTGTATATACATGTAAGGTATTGTCCAGTCAATAAGTATGCATATAAGATATTGCCCAGTCAACAAGTATACACCAGGTATGTTTATAAGATATTGCCCAGTCAACAAGTATGTTTATAAGATATTGCCCAGTCAACAAGTATGTTTAAAAGATATTTCCCAGTCAACAAGTATGTTTAAAAGATATTGCCCAGTCAACAAGTATGTTTATTACATGTAACTTATAGTTACATGTTTTCATAAGCATCATTTAAAACTACTCGCATACAAATTTTGACGTCAGGTGGAACAGTTAACTGTTTACCAATTTCCCAGAAGAACTGTTCTTTGGGCAAAACAATTGCGGCCTGAGACGTCATTCAAATTTTATCTGTATGGAAATCTTTTTTATATACGCAAGATTTTTAGCTCACCTGGCCTAAAAGGCCATGTGAGCTTTTGCCATCACTATGCGTCCGTCGTCCATCTGTCCACAATTTCAAAAATCTTCTCTGAAACCACTGGGCCAAATGTAACCAAACTTGGCCTGAATCATCACCAGAGTATGGCTTCTCAAAATTGTGTTCGATTAGGCCGTAGGTCAAACAACATGGCAGCTGTTACTAAAAATAGCACATAAGGGTAAATTGCAGTTTTTGGCCAATAACTCGAAAATCGTTACAGATATAAAAAATCTGACGGGGTAAAAATGATCAGCATGGCGAGATCTACCTGGCGTGCAATTTTGAAGAAAATCTGAAAACCCATCTTGGAGTTATAGCCCTTTTTCCGTTAAATTTTCAAAATTTTTGCTTTTTTTATTTTTTATTTCAAAAAGTGTAACAGATAGAGATGAAGTGTAAATTGCAAAAATGTTCAGCATATCAAGGTCTACCCACCTTGAAATTTTGAAGAAAATCCATAAACCCTTGTAGGAGTTATTGCCCTTTTTTCACCGAATTTTTAAAATTTTCGTATTTTTCATCTTTTATTTCTGAAACTATAGAAGATGAAGGTCAAGTGTAAACTGATGAAATGTTTGCTATGCTGTGGCGACTTCAAAACAGATGTTGAAAATTGTTCCTTGACCACCATTTTCAAAATGGCTGCCCCAAAGAAAGGCGGGAAAATTCAACATCGTCCGATTTCAATGAAATTTGGTTTCCAAATAGATATTGATGTTGCGACTTCAAAACCTGTGTTGAAAATTGTTTGTTGACCGCCATTTTCAAAATGGCTGCCCCAAAAAAGGCGGAAAAATTCAACATTGTCCGATTTCAATGAAATTTGGTTTCCAAGTAGATATTGATGTTGCGACTTTAAAACCGGTGTTGAAAATTGTTCGTTGACAGCCATTTTCAAAATGGTCGCCAAAAAGGCGGGAAAATTCAACATTGTCCCATTTCCATGACATTTGGTTTCCAAATAGGTCTTGATGTTGCAACTTCAAAACTGATGTTAAAAATTGTTTGTTGACCCCCATTTTTAAAATGGCCATAAAAAAAAGGCTGGAAAATTCAACATTGTCCGATTTGAATGAAATTTGGTTTCCAATAGATATTGATTTTGCGACTTCAAAACCGGTGTTGAAAATTGTACGTTGACCCCCATTTTCAAAATGGCCGCCAAATAAGGCGGGAAAATTCAACATTGTCCGATTTCAATCACATTTAGTTTCCAAATAGGTCTTGATGTCGTAACTTCAAAACTGATGTTAAAAATTGTTGTTGACCGCCATTTTTAAAATGGCCACCAAAAATAGGTGGGAAAATTAAACATTGTCTGATTTCAATGAAATTTTATTTCCAAATAGATATTGATGCTGCGACTTCAAAACCGATGTTGAAAATTGTTTGGTGACTGCCATTTACAAAATGACGTCTCGACTTCAAAACTGGTGTCGAAAGTGGTCCTTAGGAAGAATGTTTTTTGTCAAAAAAAGCCCAACAAAGACATATAGTAAAACATGATCAGACTTTAAAAACAGTTCAAGATATTGGAGGTGTTCGAGCTACAAAAGTTTTAGAAACTGAAGATCAACTGTATAACTTACAATGTTTCCTTGATTAAGGCAACTGAAAGCCAGGTGAGCGATACAGGCTCCTGGGAGCCTCTGGTTTTCATGGTATAAGTTATTAAAACAGTAATTTTGTACTTTGGTGATGGAAATGACTTGCAACCTGTTGCCGTCGTTTGCCTCTGGCCTCGGGCAACAGTTCATGAGTCATTTCCATCAGCTAACTTTTGCCTTCACCTATGATAAAGATTTCTTTCAAATATCCAAACATAGTTGCAGGGTATGTTTTAAGAAGAACACATGATCCATGATATCATGCTGAGTACCTCAATGTATATGTAGTTTGATATTTTTACAGAGGAAATGTCTCAGTAGAAGGTAGAGGATTAGGTATAGAGAGACCTTCAGCACTGGATGCTGAAGATGATGAGTTTGATGCTTACAGAAAAAGAATGATGTTGGCTTACAGATTTAGACCTAATCCTTTGGTATGTATCAGAAATATTAAAATGGTCTTTAAAAATTCAAAAGGCAAAAATTCGAAATGGCTTGCTATGAAAGAAAGAGATTAGGGGTTAATTTCAGTGAGAAAATGTATTCTAAATCAGTGGTTCTCAATACATTGTGTATAGGCAAAAATAAGTAACATTCAATTTGAGTTCTACCAACACAGTCAAATGAGCTGTGTTGTTCACCTCATGATAGAAAATGTAAGTCCTAGAGAGAAAATGATAATTTGTATCATGGTGAATCTTAGAGAACCAGATAACCAGATTTGATACGTGTAAAGAACAAGATTTTGTTGTTGAGGCAATGTTGTCCTCATTTGCAACATCACAGTTAACGTTCATATAACTGAATCATCCTCTCAGATTTTATGATATCACAACAATACAGAGATGCAATATCAGTTGGTTCAGCAAAAAATTCAAAAAAATATTCCTTCATAGTGAAAATAGACATAAACACAATGTGTCCAAATCAATCTTGATGATTTGGGTTTTGCAGGTGGAACTAAAATCATGTTAAAGGCATTTCAAAAATTGATATTTATTTTATTTCTGTTGGATTTTAGAATTTAAATTAAATACCAGTGTTGGTGGTAGCAAAAATTTTGCATTAGCCAACAAGGCTAATACCCCAAAATTTTCATTAGCCACATTCAAAAATCTTTAGCCACTAAAAAATAATTACACATAATATTTCCCTTCAATATGTTTTTCCTTTTAATTCATTTATCCTCTCATAGTATCTTAGCAATGAAAGTTGTTTTTTCTTCTTTATCTTCATACCCTTTCACTACGATAACTTAAGTCAGTAATGGTAACGTTAGGTCAGTCTGCTTTGAATGCTGGGGTTTTATTACACATGATTCTATTTAATTTAACTGACATGGTATGGCATGTATGGTTTCAATTATTCATTTTGTTTTTGAATTTGTCTTTATAAAACATCTTGCTGTATGCAAAAAATAATTTCCTAATCTTCCAATGGCCATAGAAAAAGGTTCCACAGTAATTTTAATCAGGTGATGTCACCTGTGCATTTTGTGTAACAATCAACTTGAACTCATTGGAAAACAATTTGTTTTCATTGACAATTATAAACCTTGTTTTAGTAATAACAGGGATACTTTAGGTTTTCTATCTAGTCTATACAAAAGGCAACTTTGTTTTCAGTATTTGGACATTCTACATTCTTCTTTATGGTATTTGGTATTTTAGGTACTTTGTGGTATTTAGTATTTTAGGTACTTTGTGGTAATTAGACATACTAGTAATTTTGCAGTATTTGGACAAACCAGAAGTGAGAAAGTTTGTTTTCTTTTTCACCAAAAAGAGATGTTTGCATGAATTTCTAAGTTGCTATGAAAACACCTATTTTTTTTTCAATTCGCCAATGTGGCGATTGCGGATGAAATTTTCTTCGCCTCTCCAGATTTCAATTCGCATTTGGCGACGTGGCGACCTTCCAATGCCAACACTGAATAAATGTAATTGGCCTAAATCATACATTAAATGTATGTGTATGTGTATGAAGCTGGCACCAGCTAATTTGTTAGTGGTATTTTATTCATTAATCGAAACAAGTGGATGTCAGTCTGCACATCAATGTGTATAAATGAATTTCAACAAATGTAAAAAAATAAATCCTACAATGTATCAAGAATATACTTACTCTCACTACAAGGCTGTATTTAACAAGGAAATAATTTTTTAACAATTTTGACAAAAGTGTCGCATGAAAAAAGACTGCCGTAAACCAACTTATTTTTGCGAACATTTTATTTTCACAATCTGTGTGAATGTAATTGTAATTGGCCTAAATCATACATTAAATGTATGTGTATGTGTATGAAGCTGGCACCAGCTAATTTGTTAGTGGTATTTTATTCATTAATGGAAACAAGTGGATGTCAGTCTGCACATCAGTGTGTATAAATGAATTTCAACAAATGTAAAAAAATAAATCCTACAATGTATCAAGAATATACTTACTCTCACTACAAGGCTGTATTTAACAAGGAAATAATTTTTTAACAATTTTGACAAAAGTGTCGCATGAAAAAAGACTGCCGTAAACCAACTTATTTTTGCGAACATTTTATTTTCACAATCTGTGTGAGTATTAAAATATTGCAAAAATAAATTGTTTTGAATATTTCTAATCCAAAAAATAAATGCAAAATTGTGAAACTGACCTGCCACAAAGTTTACCAGAATGCACAAAAGCTAGAACAAAGGATTTGCCAAAATAGGTCTGTTATAATACAGTAATAATAACTGATGAGTTCCATTACAACAGAGACATAAACACCTAAAACAAGAATATATTTGTAAATGTTAGATCTCAACTATATAACACCATCATTACAATTTTTTTACGAAAGCATATGGAGTAAATGAACATGAGACAATAACATATGTTAACGCAAACATACTTAATGTATTACTTTTTCCTACTTAATACATGTATAATAATGTATCTATTTTATGCTTTATACAGAATAATCCTAGAAGACCATACTACTGAAAAAAGCTTGAAGATTTTCATTGCCATTAAGTTTGTATAAGTTGAGTGAAGATTGTCACAGCCATTAAGTATAACTTTGTTCAGATACAGATGCAAGAACTTATAATGGGCTTGTTTACTTAAGTCATGTGTCAACAGTGTATATACCAAAATAAAGTGTTCAGTAAATCCTTCAAATAATATTTGTGTGTTGCTAACTGTATGCTTAACGTAAGCAGTGAATTTGGAAAAAATGTATTGTTTTACTGATGTTCGATTGCTTTGATAATTTTGTATCACACACCAGAAAGATCATGCAATTAAATTCAGGGAGATTTATACAGTTTGTTCAAATATTTCTCATTTGGGTTCAGAATTAAACATTTTGTTCACGATTTATTTCCAATGAAATTTTTCACCATCTTTTGACTGTGGATTTCTTACTTATGATATGTAAACAAAATGATATGTTTGTATATATTATTATAGATATAGGATTAAAAGTAAGTTTTTTGAGAGTTATGCTCTGTAAATGTGTCCAGCTCACTATCATAAGTGAAAGGCCACATTTATGAATCACTATGGTTCTACATAATTATTTCTCTCCCTCAAGGGTGAGACCTATTGTTTTTGTCTTTTCCGTCTGTCCGTCTGTCCGTCACAAAGTTTGTGGTCGCCAATTCTCCTACATCTTTATACGACCGCAAAAATTTTTGCGGTCGTATATTGGTATGGTGCTGTCGTCGTCGTTGTCGTCATCGTCGTTGTCGTCGTCGTCTGTAGACACTTTAGTTTTTGGTCAATAACTTTAGTTCCAGTAGATCAATCCTTATGAAATTTTAACATAATGTTCTTTGGTACAAAAGGAAGGCTTGGCTCAGTTTTGGTCATTGTGGCCCCACCTGTTTTTAAAAAAGGGGCCAAAAAAGGGTTAAATTGGGTGTTTTCACATGTTTGTCTGTAGAATCTTTATTATTAATCGGATCTTGATGGGGTCTCTTTCACTGTGCTCCTGAGGAAATTTCCAATCTGGAGTTTGCCAACAGATTTCACGTAGCATGTACCGCTCACGAGATAAATGGGGCCCAACAGGGGCAAATCTCCAAAAAAAAAATTTTTTTATTTTAAGTCCGATTTTGATGCAGTTTTTTTTAATGGATTCCTTGTGAAAAATTAATATGGCGCTCAGCTATTAGATTTTTGATAACTTGTTTGCTTTCCCAGCTATGAGGGGCTGAACAGGGCCAAAATTGCGAATTTGCAGATTATGTAGAATTTATATTTTTCATCGGATTTCGATGGGATTTTTTTCTTTGGATTCCTCTTGATCTAAGCTTTCAGTAGTATGTCAACGGATTTTGTGTAGGTCTTACCATTTCCGAGCTACAAGGGGTCAAAGGGGCCAAAAATGCAATTTATCTAAAAATGTCAAATCTTTATTTTTCATCGGATTTTGATTGGATTTTTTTCTTTGGATTCCTCTTGATCTAAGCTTTCAGAGGTATGGCAACAGATTTTGCGTGGCTCTTACCGTTTCCGAGCTACATGGGGTCAAAGCCTAGGGGCCGAAATTGCAATTTTTCTAAATATGTCATATCTTTATTTTTCATCAGATTTCGATGGAATTTTTTTCTTTGAATTTCTATGGATGTAAAGTTTTAGTTGATAGTACATATTTTGCATAGCTCTTACGTTTTTTTCATCAGTAAGTGATCAAAAAGGATGAATTTTTCCCTATTTTGTTTCTAGCTAATAACTGTGTCAAGCTTCTTTTTGTGTCCATCTAATTATTTTGTCAAGCTCTTTACAGAATGTGTCCACATTCACTTTAAACTACTTTTGATGAAATTTCAGTGGTTGACATGCTGCGGTCGTATCATGCTGCGCTCGGGGTAGCCCTTTATTTTCGGATTGCAACCAAACTCCACAGCATTGTTGACCATCATGCCTACTTGCCAGATTGATTGGCCAATTTTTATGGGAGTTATAAAGGAGTTTAATAAGACAATCTTTATCATCTGCTGTCTCAGTTCTGTATCTTTCCAGTGTCTCAGTCATGCCATGTACAACATTTCTGATGATTTAACAATGTTAAAATGTCATCAAAGTCGACTACATTTGTATGTGTTGATTTCAGTTATTTGACCTAATAAGGAATCGTAACTTTCACAAAAAAAATTGAACATTTGGTAGAATGGCAAGTAGCAAGATAGGGTATACATTACTTGAGTTTTTATCATCATGTAAGTATACTTTCAAAAATTTGTTGGATTGGGCCATTGGGAAAAAAAATCCTGTATTCTGATTTCCTGTCTCTGAAAAGAATTATTTTTTCTAATTTTGTTTTTTTTATCCTTTTCTTCAAAATTGAATGCATTTTTCACCATAATAGACAAAAAATATAAAATAAAACCTACCTGCCGTCTCCTAACTTTTCAAAAGATGGGATGAGATTATAGGGATTTTTTTTTCTAATAGCCTTATTATATATGCTGGATAAGTATTTTTGATCTTTGACTTACTTCGATAGGTATTGTTGGTTGGGCATAAGTTGACAGTTGGCAAAATACTGTCATGCTTCCCATGTTAAAGTTGTGATTTGGCAACTTTCATTTTAAATAGAATGGATGAAATAAACATTCCATTAAAATGAATGTGGGTTGGCAGGAACAGACTGCCAGAATACCTCCACAACCAGTAAACTTTTATTAGAAAATTTCACTAAAAAGTAGTGGCAATAAATTTAATATGACCTATGATCAAAGTCCAAAAATAAAACTACCATTCCTTATCCCCGTCCCCCCCCAACACACACAACACACATCCATTTTGATAGAATATTATTTAATAGTGCCTAAGTGGGTTAAATTAGTGTGAATTTAGTATAGATAATGTATAAAATTCCAATGCTATCATTCAAAAATTCATTTAAGGGAGTATGAGAGTCAGATTTCAGAAGCATTTGATATCCTCAGGTTTTATTCATTCCAACAAATTTAAAATTTTTTGCACATAGATCATATTTTCTTGGTCATAGGTCTCTTTAAAATGTATAAAATAGACAGACAGTGTATAAAATTTAATCAACTTCCAATTATATTTTCATATATTTAAAGGCATATAAACGTCTTACGCAAATTAAAGGAAAACTCTAGAGAGAACTGTTTCCTGCCAAAATTTTGACGTCTTATATCTCAAAAATTCCTAAATGGATTTTCAAAATTTGTTTGCACAAGTTGTTCCATTAGCAGTGCTCTTCAAAACAAAAGGTCAGAATTTTAATTCTAATTAAAAGATTTCTGATACTCATACTCCCTTAAATTATGATCATATCATAAATTTTATAAAGTTATTACTGTACACAGGGAAATCTTCATGCGAGAAAATAAAACTCCTGCAAATATTTTGATGCAAATTGTTGATTAAGTATCTGGATCAGCAAAAGCGAATTCAAGACTGAGCGATCTGAAATTTAGGATGAACAGCACGATAAAAAGACCGCACAAAAATTTTCCTGTTTACAGTAAATGATGTACAGAAAAATGAATGAGTGGTAATGGGTTAGACTTTTTGTTTTATCTAGTTGGAAGTTAATGTTTAAAATTAACTTTTTATTTCATATTAAAGCAATATGAGCTGCATTTCTTCAATTTTTTTTGGAAGTTCTACAAATGCATTGTGTTGTATCCATTTGTCTAGAAAAGGATATCAGATACCCCTTAATGCATAAAAATGCCAAGAATACTTCATAATTTTGATTATTCAACTAATTTTGAATGCAATTTTGAACAATCATGGGAAGTGATTAATGTTCGACACCAAAACCAGACCTGACGGAGATGCTATACATAGTCAACATAACAAACGTACCACCAATCTGCAAACTTCGGCCGTGTGATATGTCTCTTCGCTTGACATTTATGATGTGGGTGCCGGTTTACACACAACTTTTCGGACTGTTTGCTCCAAGCCTACAGTGTAATTTAAAAACTAATCCAGGAAAAATGTGAAAAAAATTTACACTAGTTACAACTCATTTCATTTTCCATCTCTGGCATTGGTTAACAGTTTACAATATTCCTGACTGGGTTCTGAGTCTATTATGAATGCTTATGTAATAAAGAGGTAAAATCAGTTGAATTCATGACCAGTGCAATGTACATGTGGAGTTATTTTTAAATCAATCATAATGATTGTGATTTCAAACAACTAAAGCCCTCCTGAGTTAAAAAATAATAAGAACATCCTTGAAAGAATGATATGGGTTGCATTTTGTTATTTTGGCAATGTAAACAATAATTCATACACTTACCCTTTCAACTTTCTATTAGCTCATTGCATGTGACTTTATTGGACCATGACATGTTGTCAGTAAAAACAATTCCGTTACGCATGTACAGTAGAACTTCGATGGCTCGAACTGCAATAACTTGAACACCATGGATGTCTCGAACCCTTTGTTCATGTTTTAACATAATTCAAACTCAATATCTCAAACACCCCGAAGGCTTGAACTGTTTTCAACGGTCCCTTTGGTGTTCGAGCCATCGAAGTTCGACTGTATCTCGAACATTTGACCTGAGGTCGCATGCATATGAATCATTCCGAGAAAACATTCTTTGCTGGCCAGCAATTAATTAATTCAAGTTACATTTTCTTTAATTTTGAAGCTTTCTTATAGGTTTTCACACAGCTTTGGACTTGAAACTGCTTAATTTCAGCATACTATAACTTGAAATGATGAATTCTTCTGTAATCAAAAAATTGAAAAAATACAGCTCATATTGCTTTATATTATATGCCAGTTTTATTTATCATTTATGAATTGTCATTTTGATCAATGAAGAAAAACATTCAGCAATAATATAATATATGAAGGTTAAATACAAGAAGTCCCCTTTGATGGCACCTGTCATTTAAAGATCACATCACTATACAAATATCTACCCTATCTATCATTTAAAACTTTAACATTGGGTAGATTGTTTGAATGGCAAGTGATAAGGTTTCATATTTTACAGGTTTATTTATTGTGATATAACCTCTTCAGTTGATACCAGAATTTATAATTACATAGTTTTAATTTCTTAGAAACATATAAGGGCTGTTCCAGAAAAAAAGACATGGGGGTCTGTGAAGACACTATTTACTGACCCTACCACCCATAGAATTCTTCTCAACAGGGTACAATACTATGATAACAACCGCCCACAGATATTTATATGAAGGGCCTTCACAGACCGAAGTGTCTTTTTTGTTGGGACAGTCCTAAATTATGTGTACTTTTCGTTCTTAAGGTTTCTACTTAATTGATATCCAGTGGCATCAATGTTTAACAAAATACATCATCTTTTTTTTAATATTTTTTACATGCATCACCAACGGTGACCGCAGGTCTAGGAGCCGCTCGACTCCGTCCGTCCGTCCGTCCGTCCATCCGTCACGCTTTGGGGGTACCAAATTTGTGTAATCTGAAACTCCGACACCTTGAAACCGATACTTTTGAAACTATGCATAGTTGTTCTGGACACATTGAAGATGTGCACCTCCCCTTTTGGTGAGATTTGGAAAAAAATTGTGGAATTTATCCATTGTTGAACTTAGTCATTTTTTCATCAAATTTTAACATTACGGTACTGAGTTTGTGTAATCTGAAACTCTGAAACCTTATACCTGATGCTTTTGAAACTTTGCACAGTTGCTCTGAACACATTGAAGATGTGCACCTCCCCTTTTGGTGAGATTTGGATAAAAATTGTGGAATTAATGCATTGTTGAACTTAGTCATTTTTTCATTAAATTCATTAAATTTTAACATTACAGTACTGAGTTTGTGTAATCTGAAACTCTGACTCCTTATATCTGGTGCTTTTGAAACTTTACACAGTTGTTCTTGACATATTGAAGATGTGCACCTCCCTTTTTGGGCAGATTTGAAAAAAAAGTCGAATTTATGCATTGTTGAACTTAGTCATTTTTCAGCATATTTTAACATTACAGTGCCTGGTTTGTGTAATCTGAAAGATTAACATTTCTGACTAAATACCTTTTGGAAGTTTTTACTGTTGTTTGAACACATTGGTGATGTGAACCTCCCCTTTAGGCCAGTTTTGATTTAAAAAAATGTCAAATTTATCTATTATTGAACTTGTACTTTATTCTATCATATTATATCATCATGGTACTCAATTTTTGTCCAGAGATGTTGCAGAGTTTTGAACGCATTGACCATGGGCAGCTATTCTTGAATTTTTGCATTGCTTTCATATGTTTTCTAATGAAGATTCAAAGTATGTGTTTATTTGAAACTCAGATATGTTTTTGTTTATTACAGTAATAGGGCATTTTTGCTAGCCAAGGGTTGCGATGAGCTTCTCTCCTCTTCACCCTTGGCGGATTGAGCCACAATTTGTTAAACATCAGTTTCAAATTATCTCCCTTTGAAGTAAGAGTTTCAGTATGATTTATTGTAATAATAAATGATTATTTATTGCATCTAATAATACAACAATTCACAATATATTTGACTTCCCTTCAAAAGTAAAGAAAGATAATTAAATCATGGAAATTTTGCAAAATAGAAAAATCACTAAACGCCATATTTTAAGTTTTATATAATGTTTTGATATATATTCAAAATCTGAATGTAAGTTAATTAATTGGCTGCAGTGAAGGTTAACTGCAACCAATCAAAGACGTGGATTTGAGACTACAGAAATCCAGCTTGATCTGCCAAGGGTGAAGATGAGAGGAGCGGATCGTAACCCTTGGCTAGCGAAGATGGTAATAGGATTGAATTTAATATAATCTCAAATATAACTTGCATTTGAAGAATTTTTGGTAATGAGGTAAATGAATACTTGTTTGAATTGGTAAACCTATACATGATATTCTGTTAGATTGAAAAAAAAACACTTTCTAAGTTGAACATGAGTGACGGTGACGCAGGTCCAGACATGTAATTGGTCTTGTATTTATTTTTTTTTTTTTAGTTTTTTTATTT